>PVJA010043287.1:0-16841 GCA_004027025.1 Myocastor coypus | reverse complement strand
TTTTTTTTTTTTTTTTGAGACAGGGTCTCTTATGCAGTTCAGGCTGGCCTTGAGCTCATTTTGGTAGCCTAGGCTGGTCTCAAACTCACACTGATCCTCCTGCCTCAGCCTCCCAAGTGCTGGAATTACAGGTATGTGCCACCACGCCTGGGCCAACATGCGAAATCTTGCATTCAAAAAACTAATAAGGGGCTAGGGAGACAGCTCAGTGGAATAAGTGCTTGCCAGGCAAGCAAAAGGTCCTAAGTTTGATCCCTGGTACCACCAAAAAAAAAAAAAAAAAAAACCAGAGCAAGCCAAATGCACTTAATCTGGCTCCTCAAGGTTCCAGATAAATAAGAACAGTCTAAGTCAAAAATTAATGCAAAGAGGAGATCTAATATTAGAACAGAAACTAAACTAAGACAAAGCAACACAAAGAATTAGTGAATTAAAGGGCTGGCCCTTCAAAAGAACAGGCAAAACAGACAAACTCAAAAGGAGGGAAATAAGAAACTTCTGTTACTACAGTTAGAAATGAAAAAGGTAAAACTGCAGTACACATAACTGAAATACAGAAGAATAAGTACTATAAATATTTGTAGTCCAGTAAATAAGAAAAGCTAGAAGAAATGAAAAGATTCCTAGATAAACATGAACTATGAAAACTAAACCATGAAGATATAAAAAGCGTAGAAAGCCCAAGAAGAGCAGTGAAATTGAGGCAGTAATGAAAAACCTACCAGCAAATAACAGCTCCAGCCCTGGTGGATTTGCTGCGACTTGTACAAAAGTTTCAGGTTAGTCTAATGCGCGTACCCCTGAAACTCTAATGGAATTGAAAATGAAGGAGTATCGCCATATTGATTCCTGGAAGCCAGCATTACCCTTATTCCAAAACTTGTCAAATCTTAACACAAAACAACTACACGCCAATCTCCTTGATGAACTTCAGTGCAAAACTGTCAGCAAACACAAACAGAATATAACAAGTCATTCAAAAGATCATACACCATGACCAAATAGGATTCATCCCAGGGTACACGAAGGGCTCGACACAAGGGGATCAATAAATGTTTGTGTACCATGTGAACGGGAAGTTGGGCATAAATCACATAATCAACCTCTACAATAGAAGAAGACTTTGACGAACCCAGCATTCATGATAAAGCCCATAGGTATGTGCTATGGTTTATGTCTAGTTGTCCCCCCAAAGCCTCATGCAATCATGGGGCGTGGCTTCTATAGATTGAGACTTAATTCATGATCCCTGGGATTGTGTTTTAGTACTGATGGGATTATTGGTCTGAGTAAGGCTGAGACTATGGGTGTGGTCTAGGGCGGATATCCTAAGGCAGAGAGCCTGAATATAATATAAAGAGCAACAGAGAGACAGACAAAGCTGTAGCTGTTGCTCTCTGCTGCCCTGTTTGGTTGGCTACCTCTGCCACCATTTTGTAGCTGTTCCACCACCATGAACTGGATGCTGTCTGCCCTGTTCCACTCAGCCTTGGGCCAGCCGAATATGAACTGAAGCCTCCATAACTGTGAGCTAAATAAACCTTTCCTTCCTTCATTTTGAGTGTCGGGTATTTGTCCCAGCAACAAGTAAAAAGTAACTAAGACAGTATGGAAGGACTTTGTCACAACCTGATAAAAGCCACTTGTGACAGGTGTGCTGCCCACCATGAGATTAAATGGGGGAAAGCTAAAATGTTTCCCTTTAAAATTGGGAACAAGACAAAAAATATCTACCATCACCTTTTCAGTCCAATATAACACTTAGAGGATTAGCTAGAGCAAGTGGTCATGAGAAGAAATTCAAGGGATGCCGTGTAAAGAAAGAAGACGCACTCTCTTCATATTTAGATAACGCGTTCCTTTACATAGAAGACCCAAAAGTGCCACCAAAAGACTCCTACCATCAACCAGCAAATTCAGCAATGTAGCAGGATACACAATACACACATAAAAGTCACTAGTGTTTTGTACACTGATAACAAACATTCTGAGAAAGAAAATGGGGGAAAATGCCACTCACAGTGGCCTTAAGAAAAATGAGGTAGTTATGACTGAACCTAACCAAAGAAATGAGAGACTTCTACAAAGAAAATTCTGAATACGGGACTCAAAGAGGATAACAGAAAATGTAAAGATATTTCCTGTTCTAGGATAGACAGAGTCAATATTGCCAAATTATATATTACCAAAATTCACATATCTATAGCTATATCTATAGATAGATAGATAGATAGATAGATAGATAGATAGATAGATAGATAGATAGATATAATCAAAATTGCAACCTTTCTCATAGAACTAGAAAAAAATTAAAATCTGGTACTAGGAGACTCAGAATAGCAAAAGCAACTCTGACGCCAAAAACAAAGCAGGAGGCGTCACATTCCAGGATTTCAAGTTATTTCAAGATCACAATGCTACAGTGATCGAAACAGCGTGGTACCAGGACAAAAACAGAAATGTAGACGAACGAACAGAAGATGCAGGAGAAGACCTAGGGACATCTAAGTCACCTGACCTTTAACAGAAGAACCAAAAGCATATGTTGAAGAAAAAATAATTTCTTTGACAAATGGTGCTGGGAAAACTGGTTAGCCACACGGTGAAGATTGCATCCGGACCCACATCCATCTCTGTGCACTGACATAAAATCAAAGTGGACTGGACACCTAAATATTAAACTAAAAACAATGTGCTGGAGGATAGGCAAAATAGGCAGACACAGGTAACTTTCCAGAGACCCAAACTGCATGAGTAATGGCATCAAAAACCAATAAGTAGGGTCATATCAAATTAAAAAACTTCTGCACAGCACAGCAAAGAACCAACAGAGTAAAGACCTGCAAACTGGGGAAAAATTGCCCGCTCTTCCTCAGAGACTACAATATATAAAGAACTCAAAAAATTAAAACATCCAATCAGAACTGGGCCATTCAAACGAGTAGACATTTCTCAGAAGCTATCCAGATGGCCATTACATACATGAAAGGCACGTTCAACATCTCTGGCCCTCACAGAAATGCAGGCTAAGGTCCCTTCTTCTTTGGAGAGAAAGCCTCCTGTTGGGAAGTCGGGCAATACCAAGCACTGAGCGAGCCATGGAGGGAAGGGAACTGTTTGGCACTGCTGAAAGGAGTGGGAACCATTTCAGCCATTGTGAAAATCAGTATGGCGAGTCCTCAAAGTACAAAGACTAGAAATTCCACTTGACTCAGCTATTTCCCTTCAAATTATCTTCCCAAAAGGTTTTTTTTTTTCTATGGTACCAGGGTTGGAATTCAGGACACTGCACTTGCCAGGCAGGTGCTTATTCTACTGAGCTGTCTCCCTGGCCCCCGTTCCCAAAAGATTTCAAGGCTTCAGGTTACAGGGATCCATGCAGACCCATGTTCACCCACAACAGCTAAATTTGGAGGTGGTCTGCCGATTCCTCCAAAGAAATGAATGGAAAACACTGTGGACTTTATACATGAGAGAGCACTACTCTCTCAGAAAGAAAGATAAAGGGGCTGGAGAGAAAGCTTAGTGGCACACATAGCTGCCTGGCAAGCACAGATCCGGAGTTCGATTCCTGGCACGTGCATGCGTGCGCACACACACACACACACACACACACACACAACACACACACACACACAACACACAAAGATAGGTTTGACTCATTTGTAGGCAAGTGGATACACCTTGAGATCCTAATGTTACATGAAATAAATCAGGCTCACGAGCTTAAATGTCACTTGACTTCTCTTAATGGGAAATCTGAAGTATAAGTAAAGAGAAAGTGAAAGACAGATAACATACAGCAGTAAGAGAGTGTCAAGTGGAAAGGGGGCCAAGGGGTCCAGGGGGATGAAGAGGAGCAAAACGTAAGAAACATGACATAGACACTCAGGCTCCCCACAGTGACATACTACAAACACACACGAATACAAAGTACATTTTGATAAACAATAAAGTTCAATTCAGTTCTATTTATAACGTCAGAAAAGCAGGATTCTCCACGAGGAAACTTCACAGAGGTGAAGGTACAAAACCCATGCTCTAAAAACTACCAGACATGGTGGAAGAATAGTAGAAGAGGTTCTCATAGGTAGAAAAATGCTCATGTTCATGTCTAAGATTTAGCATAGTTAATGTGCCAACATGCTCCCAATTAATTTACAGGACACTGGTCGTGTTGGCTCATGCCTATAATCTGAGGTAGGGGGACCACTGTGAGTTTGAGGCCAGCCTGAACTACATAGAGAAACCCTGTCTCCAAAAGACAAACAAACAAATACACAGACTAATTTACAGGTTAAGTAAATCTCTATTAAAATTCCATCAGGGTTACAGGAATTGAAAAGTTGGACCTAAAATCTTTGTGAACATCTATGATCCTAAGATAACTGAACCATCTTGAAGAAGTTGGATACTTTCTGATTTTAAACCTGATGAAATTACAAAAATCAAGGATAAGGGCTGGGCAGATAGCTCAGCAGTATAAGTGCCTGCCTGGCAAGTACAAGGTCCTGAGTTCAATCCCTGCTACCAAGAAAAAAAAAAAAAAATTGCTGAGCATAGCGGCGCAAGCCTGTCATCCCAGCACTTGGGAGGCTGATGCAGGAAGATCAGTGAGAGTTTGAGACCAGCCTGGGCTACAAAAATGAACTCAAAACCAGCCTGAACTACATAGCAAGACCCTGTCTCAAAAAGCCAAAAAAAAAAAAAAAAAAAAAAAAAAAAAAAAAAAAAAAAAAAAAAAAAAAAAAAAAAAAAAAATCAAGGGTGATACAGTAGCATCATAAAATAGACACACAAGTCAACTGACTGAAATAAAGATACACACCATAGCACAGCAGATGATACCAGGGCAATTGAACATTCATGTGCAAAAAAGAGAAAAGGCCACTGCCTCCTGGAGCAACAGTGGCGAAGCCTTCAGAGTGTCCAGCGCCAGCAAACAGCACACTGCAGGACGCACGCCACGCCGTTGCCATCACTGGCCTAGAACGTGTAAAGACTGGCTCCAGACAGGACAACAGCCTGACGGAATGAGTTAAACTACAGGATCTTTAGAAGGAAACATGAGTAGAAATCTCCATCACTTTTTACTAGACAAAAACTTCTCAGGTTTATTACACCAGAAGCACACGTACCAAAAGAATAAATATGCCAGGCATCATACAGATGGCAATAGAATGTGGTGCTGGATCATGCTACAACGTGGGCGAGACCTTGAACGTTATTACCCCAAGTATACAAAGCCAGGGGTCAGCGAGATCGCTTGGCGGTCTAAGTGCCTGCTGACAAGCTCAAGGACCAGAGTTTGACCCCTGGTATCACATGCCGTGCTGGCCCTGGGCAGAGCCAGCCACCAAAACCCAGTGTGGTGGCACATGACTGTAATCCTAGCACTGGGGAGGCTGAGACAGGAGGATCACTACGAGTCTGGGCTGCATAGTGAGACCCTGTACCAAATATAGAGGGAAGGAAGGAATGAGGGAAGGAGAGAGAGAGAGAGAAAGAAAGGAAAGCAAGCCAGCCCAAGCATACAAAGCCAGTTGCAAACGACCTCATACAATGTGATTCCACTCATAAAACAATTAGACAGACCAAGTAGACAGAGAAAGTTCCACTTTATCTAGAGCTGGGCGGGGCAGGGGGACTCGTCCGAGGGCAGATAACAATGTTCTAAAATTATTTCTGGAAATGGCTGTACACTCTTAAGAATACACTTAAAATGACTGAATTTTACATTTGAGTGCATGAATTATAGGCTCCCCATAGGTCTGTGAAACTTTTTTTAAGAAACCTTTTGCAGTTCCTAGGTTACGCATCGCCTTGCACTCTGTTAGAACTGGGATAAGCAAGTGCAGGGGACAGAAGAGAGATCAGAGGATAGGATCTACCCACGGAGCTGCAGTAGCCTTTCCTTGGCTTCCACCTTAGCCATGGGGCTGCGGAGATGGCTCCGTGGCACAGTGCCTGTCTGCCAAGTGCAAGCTCGTGCTTTCGAACCCCAGTCTCACAAAAAAAGAAAAGATTAGCTATGAGCACTCCCAGGAGGCCACTTTAGAAGCCTGGCATGGGTCCCTGGGGGCCTGGCAGTGCACCCTGAGAGCCCTGACAGGCAGAGACTGGCAGCCCAGGGGAGCGCTGCGCTGGGCTCCAGCTGCTGCCCACTGACTATGGACCCATGGCTGCCTCTGGGAGAGGCTGTGAGTCTGCAGATCGCTGGGGAGAGGCTCAGCCCTGCCGGGGAGCCCCAGGAGACACAGGCACATCCCGTGGCCTACCCGAAGGCCACACAGGCAGCCACCGAATACAGAGAGGGCGCTCATGGGGGAAAGTCAGCCTCCCACCCTGCCTGCCCCACTGCCAGTCACTGTGCAGCCAGGTGCCTGACTGGGCCTGGGGACAGAGACACAGCTTCAGAGAAGCTGTGAATACCAGTGGTCAGGATAAGTGATATTTGGCGCAGTACATTTGCATCAAAGCTAGGGCAAAAATATCCACAATGACCAAAATAATTAGCATTTTAAATAAGGGTAGGATCAGTAATGCTGCTGCTCCCCGCCACGTTGGCGCCTGAGGCCAAAGACGTGTCCTCGCCATACATTTTTAATGTATATTCTTAATGGTTAATTTTTCCAGAACATTAACACAGTTGAAAAAAATATGTAGAAAAACCAAAAGCTGCACTGAAACCACAATTCTTTAAATATTTTATTTATATCCCAAGTGCATTTATTACCATTTTAATTCCCTGGCTTTAGTGTACACGAGCTCATCAATAAGTATTTTCAAAATATTTCTTCAACTTCTCTGCTTATCTCATTTTCAACCAAGAGAACTGCTATTTCTCTTGCTTAATGACAATTTAAAATAGTTTTGAAACAGATTTCAAACAGAATTATTTCATATTCCGTCTTTGTTTAAAAATTTGACATTTTGATTATTGTGGATTCTTGCAGTAGTTTAGATTGTGAAAATTTGGCACGAAAATGTTCCTTATTTCGATTGCCCATTTTTGAGAATCCTTAAATACAAGGTCCTAATTGCAGCCCTAGTTCTGGCTGGCATTTCTGTAATTGTCAAGAAAAGCCTCTCCCGACATCCTCCTGAGTCCTGAGTCCTGCTTTGCCTCTGGAGGACCTGCAACTGTCTTAGCAAACGGAAGAAGGACAGTAGGAATCGTTGGTCAAAGCTGAGTTGGAAAATACTGGGAGAGACCAGTCAGGCCCTGTGTTATTATTTTGTCAGTCAGAACTCTGCAGAGCAGTAGAACCAGAAGACCTATAGAGCTACAAAAACAGCCCCAGCGCTCAGGCTCCACCACTGCACAGCCAGGCCCTATAATGATGTCAAACACTGGCTCTTGCCACAGTGGTTGTGGAACAGTCCCATTTACAGTCCATAGCTGGAGGCTCAGGAAGGCAGAGGGCCGCGTTCCAGTCCAAGCCCAAAGGCCTGAGAAGCCAGCAACGCCCGTCTCTGTAGGCCCAAGGAGCAGCAGCACTAGGGTCAAGGACAGGAGGAATGGATGTCCTTGCTCAGAAGAGCAGGCAAATCTGGCTTCCTTCACTTTTCTGTTCCATTTGGACCCTCAACAGACTGGACAATGGCCCTTGCTCCGCTGAGAGTGACCTAAAGACTCAAAGGCCACCCTCTCTCCGACAGAGCCAAGCCTACTGGCGCACCAAGAAGCCATGCTTTCCCGGCTCGCTGGGCATCCCTCAGCCCCGCCAGTCAACTCTCACCAGCCCACCTGCGCAGGATGGGTGGCAGGAGAGAAGATCGCCTCTACATGCGTTGGAGTTCGGGCTGTTTTGTCAGACCAAACATCTAATTCCTGAAATAAGACTGATTTTATGACTGGATAGGACCAAAAGAGTTCTCATTATCTGAGAATGACTGAGAAAACGGGGCCCTAGGTCATTCTCATTGGCCAGGAAAAGTAGCTTCTGAGGGAAACTATGGGTCAAGACACCAAGGTAAGGTCACTAACACAATCGCTTTGGGTTTATCCTAGACATGGCTTCACTCTGTCCGCCATATGGGTTCCGTAAGGTTCACCGCAATAAAGCAGTTCTCTGTAGACAGAGCACATGAATATAATCACCACCCTGGTTGGGATGTGGCTTAGAGGTGGCCCCAAAAGGTCATGATGGAAGCTTCCAGCTTGGTTCCTACAGTGGCTGTCGGGAAGGTGTCTGACTCTGAAGAGGGGGAGCCCAGAAGGAGCTGTGCTGGTCACGGGAGGTCCCTTCAGAAGGGATCGTGGGGCCATACTCTCGGGCTGCCTGCGCAGTGACGCGGGCTCGTCCTCCCTCACAGTCCTGTCGCGAGGTCCGCGCCAGGACTGAGCTGGGGCAGCACCACCCTCTCGCATCTCTGGCTCTGTGAGCTGCGCAGAGCTCTTCTTCATAAAGTTAGCCTGCCTCTGGTACCTCCTGAGAGCGACGGGAAGGGCCAACACAGGGCTCTCCTGAGCTCACTTCTCTTGCTTCTCAGGCCCTGGAGTTAGGTAGATCCGACGTTTCCCCCAAGAGATGTGGCACTGTTTCCACCCTTGAAAGGAAGACTGCCTTTATTTTCTCTTAGAAACGAGTGATCCACAAAATCCCACCCATAGCAAAGCTCGACCCATTCGTTCCTTCTTCCGACCTTTTAGTTAAAAGCTAAAAGCAAGCCCTTTGCCAATCTGACAACAGCCCTTGAATGGGATGAGTTTTCCAAACCAGGAAGCCCTGTCTCTTGGCCCCTTCCCCGATGGCTGTGTTGGCTTCTCAAGCTTGTTCAACATGAGCATGATTTAATAGCTTCCCCCTCTCACTCAGAGTCCCCAGTCATTTCCCACGGGATGACGGCGCCTTCTGCCTGCGGGTGTCTGTCAGCTCTTAAGCCTCCCCTCCCCAGAGCACTTCCGGCGCAATAACTCAATTATTCCAAGGGAGCTTAGAAAAGGAAGATAATTACGCGTGTGTGGAGTGGAGCTGGTGCGGCCTGCTGGAGCTAGAGGAGGGAGCAGGGCTGACTCTAGGGAGGACAAGGACAGGAAACCGAGCTGGCCAGGGAGGGAAGCTGCTGCCATTTGCAAGGTCCACACGGCCCCTGCACCATGAGTATCGCAGGAGGCCACACAGAGTGCACTGGCAACGTGTGAAGCCAAAGGGTAGGATCTGATCCCAAGCAACGTTCACCCAAGAGTGGTACACTTACCTGCTAGCGGGAACCCTGGGAACCAAGCGGGAACATAAGGCTGGCCGGCACTCAGAGAACTGTGTGTTAGAGACACAGCAAATAGCTTTTACGTGGGCCAGTGAGATAGCTCAGCGGTCTAAAGCACCTGCTTGGGCAGGCTTAGGCCACTGCAGGGACCACGGTTCGATCCTCCCCCACACCACATGCTACACCAGCCCCACCCCCAGGGCAGGCCGAGCCAGCCATAATGTAAACTAATAATAAATAATAATAATAATAACAGTAAGCTTTTACTTCTCCCTCTCCTTAAAACCATGCTCTCTCTTAAAGCACGCAGTGCTTCTGGGCTTTTCTGATGTCACTGCCTCTGGCTACTATGTAAAAAGCATGCTGGGTGTGGTGAGCCTCCAGGTGCAGGAGGCGGCAGAGCAGCGGGAGTGCGGGACGAGAGCCCCACCCAGTAGGGACAGCGGGGTCACCTGGTCACCCATGGGCAGGCGGCTCAAGCAGCCAGGCAGCTCAGTCAGAGATCCTGGTATTTACGGACTTTCATTCTCCCCTTAAGTATCAGTTCTTTTGGTGTTTTTTAACACCAGATGCCTCCGCGCTAATAGCCTAGGGTAACCCTACCCACCCGCAGGATTTTACCAGAGACACAGAAGTGTAGGACAGCTGTAGCCACACCCCAAGCTTCCCTGGAGCTCAGATGAGCACTTATGTAAAGTGGCTAAAAGATCACCTCAATTCTCTTTTAATTTAAAATCTATAACAATCCACGAGGACACCCACATCCAACCATGTGGACACCCGTGTCCAGCCATGTGGACAGTCACACGCAGCCACATGGACACCCACGTCCAGCCACGTGGACACCCACATCCAGCCATGTACCAAAGCATGCCAAGCCATAACGTGCAGGTGATGTTCGGCCTGGTTCAGTCACCTGCACGCTGCTCGCATTGAGAAGCTGCCCAGCTGCAGGCCAACAGCTGCAGTTCCAGCCGAGTTCCGGCTGGGGGCGCAGGTGCTATTCACGAGCGCATGCTTGCGATGCGCAGAGAGCTCCATCGCGCGGCGCTGCCACCTCCGCAGGTCACAGTCTGATCCTTCTTATTTCCCCTTGTCCCCCGCCCCCGCCTCCCACGTCACAGCCCCACCCCCAGCTCCTCTATGTCTGTTACTCGTTGCCCGACCTCTCTGCTCACGTAGGACGCGCTGCAGGAGTCGCTCCTCACCCCCAGTGGTTTCCAGCTGACCCTGCTTCCCTGAAGGGCGATGGGCAACGCCTTTGACACACGAAGACTTCGCAACTAACCCTGACCCCAGCAGGTGAGCGCGGGGCGTGTCATGGAGATGTCTGTTCCCCAGTACCCACATGTACCCCTCAAATCCTAGTCACATGCCATCACCGTGTATGCCAATTTTTAAGCCTCAGAATGGTTGTGACTCTCACATTCATAGGTGCTAAAATGATTTTACAGCTTAACTGAGACAGCTACGACGGACAGCCACTAACAAAGCTATTGGATTTGTTTGTGATAATTAAGTACTTGGGGAATTTACTTTTCTGCTTAGACATTTAAAAAGAAAATAATTATGTTTAGAAATAATGTTTAAAATTTTTTATAAAACTGGGCGCACACCTGTAATCCCATCTACTGCAGAGGCTGAGATAGCAGGATCATAAATTCAAGGCCAGCCTGGGAAACTTGAGACCATCTCGAAATACTATTTTTTTTATTTTTTGGGGGGGAGGGGAAGGGTCTACAGGGTGTTCAGGGTCTCACTACTAGATTGGACTCGTAGCGATCCCTACCGCCTCCTAAGAGCTGGGATTACAGGTGCGCACCACCATGCCCAGTCTTCAAAATATAATTTTAAAAGGCCTAGAGCACAGTTCAGTGATAGAACGTCTGCCTGGTGTGCATGAGGCCTGGGCACCGTTCCCTAGTACTGAAAAGCAAGTTTTAAATAATTCTACTGTCCGAGGTAAGGCAATATAATACGCACATGGAACATAAAGCTTAGGAGAAAAACTGAGCTTTCTAATGTATACCATTCATAAATCAAGTACTTATTCTAAAGTTCCGACTTGCACGAACAAGCTGGCAGAAAAGCTGCTCTTATATGGGCAGGGGCTTAAAGATCAGGGGCTTAAAGACTTCCTCCTCCTCCTCCTCCTGCTCACTCATTAGCTCTATGACTTTGGCTAAGTCGCTCGCTGACTCATCCTTACGTTTTTTCCTGATTCATAAAACAAAGGAGGTAGTGTAGCTGATACCTGAGCTCCTTCCAGAGCTGACCCCCTAGATTCCAAGGCTGCTTCCTCGCCGCTGTGCCATCGTATTTGTTCTCAAACTGCTGAGGTGACAGGCTGTTTAGGAAGGCAGCCTGGCCTTGATGCGACTGCTATTTGGCTGTCCTCCAGGGACTCTATTATTTATGGCTTTTGAGCGCATCCTACGTACTTATTTTTAAGCCTTAAGAAAACGCTTCCTTCCCCTTACCCAGCTAGGACAATAGGACAAGCTATAAACTGGGAAAGCCTCATTAACACAGAACATGTTGACTCTTCTTAACCCCAAGCAAATCAAGAAAAGAGCCACAGCTTGATTTGGACCAGAGACCTTGATTTGGTCTCTGGTTGGTTGCCCCGCCTTGACCACACTCGGTGGAGACAGCCAATCCCATTCTAGATTGGGCAGATCCAAAAGGCTGAACATCAGATGGTCAAAGAAGACTCCGCCTCCATCGCAGGTGCAGCAAGCCACAGGTACCAGCTGAGCCAGAGATTCCACTGGGTAGGGTGGGCCGCAGGAGGCAGGAGGATCGGTGCGAGTTCGAGACCAGCCTGGGCTACAGAAATGAGCTCAAGGCCAGCCTGAACTGCATAGCGAGACCCTGTCTCAGAAGGACTAAATAAATAAATAAATAAGTAAATAAATAAATAGACAGCTCTGCCAGGCAGAAACTCTAATTCTGCATCTGAGAACCTGGAAGACACGTGCTTTAGAGTAGGGGCCAATAACGAGTATTTCGCTTTGTTCTTGGTACACGTCGGTCGCTCGTATGCTTCTATTCCTCATGGGAAGCCGGCGTGCACGTATGTGATAGATCTCAGTCCCCTTTTTATCTGTTCTTCCCTTACCTCCCTCCCTTTGATTTCCTTCCTGTTTTATGTTATCCTTTTGTAGTGCAGTACGTGGGTTCAACGCAGGGCCTTGCCTATGCCAGGTGAGTGCTCTACCCCTAAGCTACTGGTCTAGGACCTGCGGGCTGAGACAGCCCCCCTGCCTCAGCCTGCCGGGTGGACGGACCATGGGCATGCGCTTCTGCACCTCGCTGGCAGGGGACTTCGCAATATGCGTTTGCCAGGGAGATAGCTCAGCGGCATAAGCACCTGCCTGGCAAGCACAAGGTCCCGAGTTCAATCTGTGTCACCAAAGTGAATAACGGAAGGAAGGAAGGAAGGAAGGAAGGAAGGAAGGAAGGAAGGAAGGAGAAGGAAACTTAAATATCTTTGTTCTCAAAGTCACAAAAATGTAACATCACAGGGTCTCAGGATGGAGACAAAGGCATAGGAAAGACAAGGCTATTCACATTGTCCTTCTATGCTTTTCGTAAAGAGGAGGCTGGGCTGTGGGGACACGGAAAGTGCCAACGGGTTTCTGAAGGGCAGGGGCGTCATTTACCACCTGAGCTGCAAAGGAGACAGTGACCCACTTAATCTGGGAACCTACCACAGGTGCCTGACAAAGCTCTACTGCTTATAACTGTCCTTGAAGAAATCAGATGTCACCTCCCTGTCACGCACATAACAAAGGCCAATGGAAAATCGCTATTGCCAGACCCGTTCCTGCCTTGGGTCCCTTGCCATCTCTCTGTGGCTTCCTTCATGAGCGCCTCTTCCCTCCCAGTAAAAGCCTGCGACCTTGGAGGCTCTGCACTTCCTGTCTTGGCCCTGGAATGCACCAGAGGTGGCTTCCTGCTGCCCGGAGCTGCAGCCAGAGGCGCTGCGCAGATGCCCTCTCGGCTTGCGGCCCGCCCTTCTTGATTCATCTCGGCAGGAGAGGGGCTTTGCAGCCTACAGCTTCCTCCTCTTCTCACATCACAGAAAGAAAACAAACGATAATTTCAATGGCATCTTTTTGTGATTAAAAAAAAAGAGCCAAACTGCCGGCTTTCAACATGGCCTGCAAGGAAGCTATTTGTTGCTGTCCAGGGTGAGCTAGCAGCGCTCTCTGAGCCATCCTTACTTCTCAACTGGCCCATGACCAGGGTTGGCCTTTGCAACATCAGGAGAATCTGTGGTCAGACACTGAGGCAAACAGGCTTCTGGACAGAGCAGCCCCTTAGCTCTGTGGCTGTAACTCCAGCCACCACTACAGGAACCGGACTGGGCAGCTGCGCGTGCCTCCATGCGGAAGACCTTGGTCGATTCTTCTCTTCTTTACAGAAGGGAAATAAGTATTGAAAATAATATACCTAGCCGGGTGTGGTGGCACACGCCTGTAATCCCAGCACTTAGGAGGCTGAGGCAGGAAGATCGTTGTGAGTTTGAGACCAGCCTGAGCTACAAAAGTGAGCTTAAGGTCAGCCTGAACTATATAGTGAGACCCTGTCTCAAAAAGACCAAAAAATAAAAAGAAAATAATATACCTTTTAGGAAGCATATAGAAAATAACTTTGTAAGGCCAGGGAGATAGCTCAGAGGCACAAGCATCTGCCTGGCAAGCACAAGATCCTGAGTCTGATTCCCAGGACCAAAACTAAATAAATGAACGCATGACAGTCCACCTGCAAGACACTGGAACACCCACAGGGCCAGGCCGGTGCGTTCTCCTGAAAGTGTCAGGACTGATCCCCACCCCCAGGCATGATTTGGGAGCCTGCATGCATCTACCTTTCTCCTAGACAGGCCTAAGAGTAGAGAGGACTCCAGTACTCAGAACTGAGAAAAATAACAAAGCCAGGGAGCTTGGACCTAGAAGGAAGCTGGAAGTCCTCGCTGAGCCCTTCTGACCTTGAGACCCCCAAGGCGGTTAAGACTCCACCTGCCTGAAAGGTAAGAGTT
Organism: Myocastor coypus; assembly: GCA_004027025.1. Classification (NCBI taxonomy): domain Eukaryota; kingdom Metazoa; phylum Chordata; class Mammalia; order Rodentia; family Myocastoridae; genus Myocastor; species Myocastor coypus. The sequence goes on along the minus strand of PVJA010043287.1, from coordinate 2,581 downwards.
TAAATGCCTCTGACTTCAGGAGATCAGATGCGTCTCCACGTCTTATGTAACTTCACAGCTTTAGAACACTCTAGAGAGGCGACGTGTGTTTCCCCTCTCCTTAGAATGTCGGCAGGAAAGTCCTTCCAGTTCCATACTTTGAAATTTCTGAAACCTTTACCTTCCCAGCAAAAAATGAAAGCCTGATCAGCGTTTCAAATGGAGAAGAGAGCCTGGGATGTGGCTCCATGGTACAGAATTTACGAAGCATGTTTGAGACCCTGGATTCCATCACCCGTACTACAGAGGGAAGGGGGTGGGGAGGAAATAGAAGGGGCAGAGTCATGAGAGGGGCAGAGTCATGAGAGGGGGTCATGAGAGGGGAGGAGTCAGGGGAAGGGGCGGAGTCAGTCAGGGGCAGGGTTATGAGAGGAATCAGGGGAAGGGGTGGAGTCAGAGAGGGGCAGAGTTATGAGTGAGGAGAGGGGAGGAGCCAGAAAAGGGGGAGGAGTCAGGAGAAGGGAGGAGTCGGGGGAGGGGAAGGAGCCAAGGACTAGAGGGGTCAGGGCACCGGAAGAGTCAGAACAGGGCTCCTCAGACCTGACTGCCACTTCCCAGGATACAACAGAAGAGCTGCTTCAACAGCAAAAAAACAAGAGTTGAGCCTAGGGAGCCAGATCCATGTGTAAGGAGATTTGGGAAAGGGAAGTCTCAGAACCAAACTCAGGAGAGAAGCAATACCGGAATTTCTTTCTTTTTTTCCAGATATGGTGTTATGCGCACTTATAAGTCCAGCTATTCAAGAGGCTGAGGCAGGAAGGTTGAAAGTTCTAGGCCAGCCTGAGCAACTTAACAAGACCCTGTCTTATAACCGGCGTTGGAGAACCCCTGTGCTCCCTAGGTTCAGTTCTCAGGACTCCCTCCCCCAACACACACAAGGAAGCCTTGTTCTCCCAGAGTGACGGACAGCAAGAAGTGTGGCCGGACATGTCCCGCAAAGTTGGGGAAGGAGCCGGTGTGAGAACAAGACCCCTCCACGAGGTTGTCATGATGCAGAGACCCGCTTGGTGCCTGCCTCTGAAGAAGGCTTACTCCTCCTGCTAGATAGCAAAGGACTCGCCCCCTACCCAGAGTGGGGCCAGGACGGGTCCACTAGGAAGGGAAAGGGAACTTCAGCGAACTGCAGCAGTGCGGAGCAGGAGGAAGACAGAGCTATGACCCGACAGTCCCGGCCCTAGTTGCTATTAACAGTTCACCTGGGCCTGGATCTCGGTTTACCCATCCGTAGGAAAGCTGCCAGTCTTTTGGTCACCAAGGTCAACGGCATAACCTGGACCAGCATCCCTGCAAGGCCCTGGGGACCCGGTGCAGACTTGACAACCCACAGCACAGCTGAGTCCTTTCCAGTTTCCCTTGTTTCAGCAGGAGAAGAGCGATCAGGCCCTGAATTCATTTTCTTAGGACAAATCTAGTTGATTCCCACCTCTGATAAATGCTAATTGTGAACCTTCTGTAAGGCCAGTGGAAGTCGCAAAACGGGGCGTGTTGAGCCTCCTGCCAGTCACGGAGAGGTAAACAAGTCAGCACATTCCGTCCTGTGGCCCTGTTGCCTCTGGGAGGGCGCAGCATCTGGCCAGATGCCTGCTTCTGCTGATGACTAAGGCGAGAGACACCAGTCACATCCAGCCGAGGCTTAGAGGAGCTTTCTCTGTTCCTGTTTTGTGGTGCAGGCGATTCCACCCAAGGCACGCTACCACTGCACTGGCTCCTCCGTTTCAGTTTTTATTTTGAGATAGGGGTTTGCTAAGCTGCCCAGGCTGGTCTTGAATTTCTGATCACCCTGCTTCAGTCCTGTGCAGTGCTGGGCTTCCAGGCATGCATCGCCATGCCCAGCCTCGAAGAGCTTTCTCCTACTTTACACTACTCACTTGGCCGGGCTGGGAGGGAGCTCCCTCGCTGGCGTTGCCCATTAATTTTTCCAAGGCACTTGACCCATTGCCCACTCAGATCCTATTAGGGTCTTTTAATTAACCAGAATCGTGGCTGAGCTGTGCTGTATTCATTTGGGTTTGCCCTCTGTTATGGTTGGGGTGTATCTGTCCCCGCAAAAGCCTGTGCAGCCATGGAGGTATGGTTCTACAGTTTGTGATTAACTCATGATCCACCGGGGTTATGTGTCTGAGTACTGCAGGATTATGGGTGTGAGTGGCACGCCCAGCCTCGGTCCCATAGCCTGAATGTAATGGAAGACAGAGAGAGAGCCAGCCTGGCTCTCTGTTGCTATGGTTGCCGTCACTACAGAGAGCCAGCCTGGCTCTCTGTTGCTACGGTTGCCGTCACTCCTTCCTCTTGCTCTTGCTATCTTGCTGCCTTCTGCTGCCATGAGCTGCTGCCCTCTGCCATGTGCCACTCTGCCTTGGAGCCAGCTGATTATGGACTGAAACCTTCACCAACTGTGAGCTGAGTAAACCTCTCCTTCCTTCATTTTGGGTGTTATTTGTCCCAGCAACGAGAGAAGAGGAACCGAGACACCCTCTCAGTCCCGAGTTAGCGACCGAGCTTCACCGTGTAGTCAGCGCCTGAGATTGCCTGAGGAAGCAGG
>PVJA010043286.1:0-16847 GCA_004027025.1 Myocastor coypus | reverse complement strand
TGGAGCCAGGAAACAATGCTCAAGGCAAGTGCCAGAGCTCCCCCAACGTGGACTAGTGCCATTCTCAGCGACAAGAAGGTCCTGAGCTCCTTCTCCAAGAATAGACAAATTTGTCAGAAAAGCCAGCACAACAAAGTTCCCCAGCAGAATAGCCCAGGGAAACTAACAGTTTCCAATAGCTTCAACAGCTTCCCCAAATAGCTTCCCTAAGCTTCTCTCTTCAGTTCTGTCTCTTATGTTGCTGGCAGTAAGTCCTCAGATGGGCCTGCCACACCCGGCACCACGCTAATTCAACTTAAATGTGTGTAACAAGTTGAACAATCCACTATAGACAACTCATTATGATAGTGCAATTTGGGCAAATTTTCATAAGTTCATTAGGATATGATATACTTCGATGGAAGTATGATCTTTGCTTCTATATCTTATTAAGTGTCATATAATTGTAAAATCAAATGGAATAGTATTACTTTTTAACATCATCACAAGCATGTGCAATTGAAGAGTCGTATAGCATCATACACTGAAATCATGATATTTAAAAAATCAAAATTATTACACTTCTGTGGCTGAGAGTGAGATCAACGAGGAGTATTTGAGTCATATCTTGCTGTCACAGCTGAAAAATGTGTCTAAAGTAAACTTTTAATAATTCATACTTCAAAAGTTAACAGACAAAGAGCATTGGAGGAAGCCTAGATTCTAAAATGAAAAAACAATTATTCATTGGTCAATATAATTTATAAGAAAGGAAAATAAAGCCTGTATATTACTTGTCTTAAATATTCAGTTATATACATGAAGATGTAATTCATATTATGTTTAAGTGCACTAAAGTATCACATGCAAAACCAATGGTAGGAAAATTTAAGACAGGAACATGAAGCTTTATTAGATATGATTCCTTTCTCTGGACAATAATCTAAATCTTATGAGTAAGAGATTGTATTCAGTACCTATTGGTTTTTCACCATTGTGGGAAAATATTCTTAACATATTTTGGGCATCATAGTCTATCGATTGGCATCTTTGTAAACTTTAGCTGCCAGCTACTCTGCAGGACCACATGGAGGTAGAGGGATGCTTGATGCCCAGATTTCCATGTAGGGAACATCGGACAAGGATAGCCCAAATTTGCTTCTGTACTGTGCGCTTCCACTTGCCTCACAGCTTATGTCTTCTCTGGCCCAAGGGACAGTCACCAGTGTGTTCATTCTACTAAGCTATGGCTCATACTTTTTCCTAGGAGACTTTGGAGACATTACTTTCCTTCAACATTTCAGGCACACAAAGACATTTTCTGTTTCATATTCTCAAATCTTATTTTTGGATACCAGAAGCTAAATAATAAGTTCTTCTCTAACGATGCTTATGCCCTGTACCTCAGCTTCCTTGCTCTCATCTCCTCTACTCTGCAGAGATGAATGCCTCAGCAAAATGGGGATACCTGTATGGAAAACTGTTTAGAAGTAAAACACACTCATTTATAAATATTTCTTTTGTTTTGCATGTGTAAATAATTGCTTGCCATGGGTTGCACTCATAAATTATATCCCTTTGTAATAATATGTTATCTAAAAGTATGAAGTTTCAGTTTTCCAAGAAAATCTATTGACTACTGAAACTAATACAGAGCAAAAGCCCTTCCTGCCTTGAGAACACATGAATTAAATCTTTAATGGCCTTGAGAACCTGCACTCTTGCGAAGGATGACATATAAATCTGTGGAGTACTATGTATGTATTTTATAACACACATAATTTAAATCTAAAAGAGAACATGCAAGAGTTTCAAAAATGGACAGTCATTTCTACTGTACATTGATTACAAGGTTATGAAGTTTGAGTGTTAGTATTTTATCTTTAAAGTTGAAGCTTTAGATTTGACCCAGAGCCAATGTCTGGGATGTGAGTGAGATGATGACCTGGGGCTCACCTTATCCTCTGTTGGCCCAGAGTCCAGGTCCTGCATGTGAGTGACATGACCCTAAGCCCGCCCAGTCTTTATTCAACCCAGAGCCCAGACCTAGTGTGTCCATTGTGGAACCCTGCAGCAGAACTCTGCAGAGAGGCTAGAGGAAAGACTCACCCAGCTGATCCAAGAGCAGAACATTTTGCCAGAGTGTCACAGCATGTTCACCTCCAAGGGCTGTAACAGGAAGAAATGGAGCAGAGCAGCAAGACCCAAGACACACCCACTGGGACTAATTTGAACTTGGTAGATTTGGACGTGTTCCTAAGCTATTAACTGTACCAGTGCTCTATGCCAAATATCAGAAGACAGTACTATACAAAATGACAAAGAGAAGGAAAAAAAATGCATCCTCAGCCCACCCAGCCCTGAGCCCACCCAGAACAAATGTAGGAATAGAATGTAGCATAGAAGAAACTGGAAATCATACACCTGAAATCTCTGAGATGATAGCATCTAAAGTAAAGAAACAACTTCAGAAAGGTACAGAGGAGATCAGAGCAGAAATAATTTCTGAAGGAAAAAAGGAAATGATAACTATAATGATAGAAGTACTAAATATCCCTAAAGAAAAAACTGATAACAATGTAGGAGAATAGAAAAAATGATAAAATCCTTAAATGAGCAGTGTAGGAATGAAATAGCATGCATGAAGCAGATTCAAAGTGCTATGCAGGAAATTAAACCCTCAATCACAAGCTGGCAAAACCATTTCAGTGAAAGTGAAAATAGACTTTCAGACCTTGAAAACACCATTGCAGCTAATGAAAAGGTAAGAAAAAAAAAAAAAAAAAAAAAACCTCTTAGGAACAAATAAGATGCGGGAAAAAAAATTCAACATCTGTAAGATGATGCAAAGATGAATACCATGAGACAAATAGGCATCAATGACAAAGAATGAGTCAATGCAAGTGAAGAAAAAAGAAGATGGACAGAAGTAATAGCCTAAAACTTCCAAAATATGGGGAAACAACTTGACATGAAGTAACTGAAGCATATAGAACTCTAAATAACATCAACTCAATTAAAACTACACCCAGACATAAAATAATCAAGATTCCAAAAATTCAGCAAGGAACAGTACATTAAAAGCCACTAGAAAAAAAAGAAACAAATCACATTTAAAAGAAAATCCATCAGAAGAATAGAAGATTTATCTTCACAAACCATCAAGTCAAGAAGAGAGTGAAGTACTTCAAGTCTTGCAAAAAAAAAAAATAAATTCCAACTTCTGTGCCCTGCAGAACTCTCCTTCAAGTTTAGTGAAGAAGTGAAATATTTACAGGACAAAAAACTAAAGAATTTCTGAACCACAAACAACCCTACACAGTCTACTAAAAGATATTCTAGAGGGGGATCAAAATGACCACAACTCCATGAAAGGAAATGGAAATTACCCACCAAATAGGGTGAGCAATTAAACATGAGAAAAAGAGGTATATGAAAGGAGTCTTTCAGTTATATTTTTGCATACAGCAGTAAAATATTTCCATCAGCATACTGTAAAAATGGGCTTCTCCTACAACCTATGGTTCATGTACGTGGCATGACAGATAACAAGGAAATAGGAATAGCTCAGGACCACAAGTAACACCCAGCCACCAGTCAGCATCATGGACACTATCTATGCCTACAACAGAGTAGAACTCTGCAATATCTTATTCCCAAATTGTAAAAAATATTGGTCATATTATTTCCATTCCAGTCTTAATTTTGTTTTATTCTTAATAATTCTTTACTAACACGAAAACTTTTTCTTAGTTCACTTATTTTGAAATATTTAATTTTAAATGAATAATTAATTAACTGAATGTTTAATCTTAACTTTTGTTTTAAGGTTTATACTGTATTTTTGATTTATAATCTATTTATAAGACATGATATGATATTTTCTTCTAGTATTAGAATCTTTAAAAATATATTTTCATTTCCATTGACTTTTTATTACTGCTTCCTTGTCTTTTACACACACATAACAGGTCTCTTTTTCTTTCTTTTAGTCCTTCGAATTAATTAATCTAGTTTCTTACACACTTTTTCTTTTATTTCTCATGTGGAATGAGATGCTATTTAATTTTGTTCTTTCACAGCTAATTTTTATGTATATGCCTTAATGACTGTTTTTCTTTACAATTAGTTTTGGATAATTTCAGCTGTGTATATCTTGGTATGATTTTATTCAAATTTCTTGTGCAAAAGGTTCATTTTTTTTTAGGAAATGTGCCATAATTTCCACCAAATTCAGAAATTTAAAATCTTTAACATTTATTGCCTACCCCTTTCTACTTTAATAATTCTAATTATATGAATATAAGTTTCTTCATTTTGCCACAGAGGGAACTATTGTATGACTGACCTATAAATGCTTTTGTCTCCATTTTTATTTTACACAATTTTTATTGTTATATTCTCTTATTTGTAAATAATTTATAATGGGACTCTATTATTAGGCTCATGCTATGTATTCATTTCAGAAATATTTTTCTAAAATTCTGTCTATTTCTTATGTCTTTCACATTTCAATAATTGTCTATAATTTTAATGTTATATAATTACTGATTTTCAATAAAGTTAATGGAAATAAAAATAAAATAAACAATACAGAAAAACAAGAAATACAGTGCACACACGTGCAAAATAAAAATTAAAATTGAAGTTTTAGATTTTATGCGTTAAAGAGGTCTATTTTCTTTCTACGATAATATTATTTTCCCCCATATTTTCCTGTATTGTCATGTAGTAGATTTTAAGATAAACAGCATTTCATGTGATGTTATCAAATGGAGCACCGACAACTTAGGTATAATCTATCAACTGATTTGTACTTTGTTCAAAATTTCTGTGGTAGACAAATAACTTTGGACAAAAGTATAGCTTTTAATATTACAGAAGCACAAATATTTATGCTATTATGTTCAAATAATCTATAGGATGATATAATAAAATGGTGCATGGATCAACACAATTTATCTTGCTTCTTTTTTCTAGCCACCATGTATTTTTTATCTACTTCTTTATTTTTAGCAATGTAAATTTCTAAACACTATTTTATAAATAATCTACAAATTTCTACCTTTTTAATTACTAGAGCTGGAGAATGTCTTCTGAGAGAATATGGCTAAAAAAAGTGTCATTATGGAAAAGATCAAGTGAGACATAAACTGGTTAGTTTATGAGTATTGGTATTCAACATATATAGCTCTTCAGAATTCCAGGTTGGAAAATACGTGTACAAGTTTAATGAGAGTAATAGAAGATATGATGGGCAACAGACTTAGCCTACTGAATGTATATGTAATTTAAACGTGTGATTTGCATATATAATTTATGCATTTGTTACCTGTTCTCATCAAACAAAATGCTGACTGACAATATTTAAGAATAAACAAAATGGTATAGAGATGCATGGGTTTAGCAAATGAATACTTGCTTTGTAACTTGAATATTAAAATGAGAAATAGGGACTACAAAAACAGATTGAGAATAAGATTGGAATGACAAGCATTTCAAAGACTTGGAAAGGAAAAGCAGAAGAATTAGCACATTGTCCATTGACAACCTATTTTATCTTAAATGGTCATAGACATAATATACATGAATGCACTGAATCATTATTCAGTACTATATGTACTGAACCATCATGTAAGGTATCTACAAAATTTTACATGCTTGTATCTGATTTGATCTGTACCAAAGTAAGCTTAATATTCATGATTAAAAGTGCTCATACACTTCAGTAGAATAAAGATTATTTTGAAATGATGTGCAGACATTGATTTGCTCAAATAATTACACCTCACAATGGAACATGTAATATATTCTCACGTGTTTACACTAATTCTGTATGAAAAAAGTAGAACTCTAGTGTAATAGAAATTCATTACACATTTGAAGAATTTTTTTACTTATGGTTCAACCTTCCCTGGGGGTGGGTCTTGTGCAGCATGTGGTACTAGCGAATAGAACCTTGGTCCCTGTGGTTGTCTAAGCTTGCCTAAGCAGGTGCTTTAGACTGCTAAGCCATCTCACTGGCCCCAAATTTGAAAAATTTATTTTCTCCCAAATTGTCATGCTTTTTTTTCTTCCAAATGAAAATATTTGTTATTCATTTCACTTTTTAGCTGGAGGTATCCAGTAAGTCCAGTTCTATTTATAGTAATATATTTGCTCCCAAAACCCACTCATATATAGCACTGATTTATTTTGTGCACAATTTTCTTTGGAGCCATATGTTTTTCCAAAGATGCACATATCACCTTGGTTACACGTAATTAATTTGGATGAAATACTTGGTCACGGAGCAATGAATCTATACTTTAACCAAGCCAAGTGTTTTTTAAAGTAAAAAAGATGAAAAAAAAAATAAAGTAAAACAGATGAGAATAATAATTGCAATGAATCTGAAAATAATTGTATGTTAGAGAGTAAGTTCAGGGCCTATGAGATAGCTCAGCAGACTAAGCACCTGCTGTGGCAAGCACAGGGACTGGGATTCAATTCCCAGAATTGCATGAGACCTGGACCCTTAACCCTAGGGGCGCTGAGCCAGTGGCGGAGATGGGTGGGTGGGGCATGACTGTAATCTCAGTCCTGGGAAGGCTGAGATCAGGAGGATCACTATGAGTCTGAGCTGCGTAGTGAGGGACTGTGCCAAATACACAAATTTGAGGAGAGAGAGATGACAGAAAGGGAGAGAGCGAGAGTGAGAGTGAGAGTGAGAGCAAGAGAGAGAGAGCGAGCAAGAGAGAGAGAGAGTGAGAGAGAGAGAGAATAAAATAAATATCTAAGAATATTAGTGGAGTCATCGTTATGGAAAATTAGTCTGAAAAAATACTCACAAGAGCACATTTGTGTCACAGTTAGGGGAAAAAAAGGCATTAATTCCAAGCAAAGGGATTGTGTTGGTAAAGGTGTGTAGAGAGTATCAATGCAGGTGTCAGCAAAGGTTGAAGACCCATGTTACAGTGGAGCAGAGACCTGTTGGTTCTAGATGTTTTTCATGCCTATTGTACATCAACTTTTATGGCAATCTTCTCTTCAAAATAGGGCTTAACAAAATAGTCTGTGCCCGATCTAAAGAACTCAGGTACCAGCATAACCATATAGAGGAGACCACTCATCCATTACACCAGAAAGTCTCTCAAGAATTCTTCTAAGAAGCCCTTTTATCTGTAGCTTAGTCACTGAGACTGCAGGAGTGATTTGATACCATAGATCATATACAGAATCTTGTGTTGCCTATTTCTTCAGTTAAAAATCCTTATAGTTTGTGGAGCTGCCTTCATAATTTTGACACTTTAACCTAATATTTCTTGGCTGAAGACTTTATATGATTCCATAAGTCAGTTTTGACAAATACACCTAATCAGGAAATATTGGAATTTTGTGTTCATGTGTGAAAGTAAAAAAAATATCTTAGACAAGTGATGAAAGTACCTGGCAAACACAAAAGAAGGATTGAATATTGTCTTTCTCATCAGAATCATGCAGTTTTTTCAAGCATTTTTTCTCTTTGTCCCACATCCCCACACCCTGTACTGAATTTTGAATAGAGACAGGAACTAAAAATCTCATTGTGACATTTATGCATTATTAAATGATAACACTTAATGCATTTCCTTCTTACCAGCCTAATTGTTAGAGGTGCTCATTATGCAGAAATCTTAGCTCCAATGACTTTTAACTGAGGAAAGCTATTATATTTATTCCAACATACTTAGTAATCTGTTGCATTTTAATTCTTGTTTCAAGATAGTGAATGTTGAATACAATTGAAATCCCTCAATATATTATTTCAATCTACAATTCAAAAATATTTTCAAAAGAGTAAAAGTGCATCTTTCATGTGACTAGATCCATTTATAAGGGAGGGCCTATCTAGTGCACATACCCAGAGGGACAAGAATTCAAAATGAGTTAATATTTCATTTTTTATTTCTTACTTATTTATTTATTTATTTATTTGTTTATTTATTTATTTTTGTCTTTTTGAGTCAGGGTCTCAGTATGCAGTTCAGGCTGGCCTTGAGCTCACTTTTGTAGCCCAGGCTGGTCTCGAACTCTCACCGATCCTCCTGCCTCAGCCTCCCAAGTGCTGGGATTACAGGCGTGCGCCACCACGCCCGGCCAACATTTCATTTTTTAAATTACCCTCTTCTGTGTCTGGGTGACTTATATTAATTGGTATTTAATGCTGTGTTGCTGGAGAAAAAGGAGAGATTTTGGGTTATGTGTCAAAATTCACTTGGGATAAAAGAAAGAAGATCCATAGAGAGTCTTTTTAAAATGGAGAACAATATTTATTATAAAAAAAAAACAAAAAACATTTAAAGCCTGTTGTATTTGTACTTTGAGAAACTGTAAGTGTAAAGAAAGACCAATTTTATTATTTTATTCTACTGGGTTCTGTATTAGGATTAGCTCTGGGAAATCTTAGGGTTAACCTGAAAATGAGATTTCCTGGAGAAAAAAAACAAAAAACAAAAAAACAAAAACAAACAAACAAACAAAACCAGATCCGATTCAAATCCAGATCTTTCTCTGCCAACTTGACAATCTGGAAGGCTGCCAGATGGCTAGGTGTTTGAGGGAAGTTTAAAAGCTCTGCCATCTTTGTCCTTAAAGGGGGCTATTCTGTGCCCAGGATGACCCTGAGGAGTTCAGGGTGCTTTCTGAGTAACAGACACGAAATCAAAATTTACCAAATGCATTTTGATTACAAATGATAATTTTATGATTCCAAGTTGCTTCACTTTAGAAACAGAAAAGTGTCTGACTTTGCTAGGCATTTCCAAATAATTTTATTTTCAGAACCAGGGCTTGAACTCAGGACCCTGCCCTTGCTCAGCAAGTGCTTATTCCAGTGAGCTATCTCCCTGTCCCCCTTTCCAAAGAAATTGAGCTCAGTTTTGACTGAAGCCCTTCCTGTGAAGCACATGGTTTACAAGTCTGCAAACTTTCCAGACCACAGTTCTTCAACTGTCTGGGTACCTGGAGATGAGCAGAGGGCACTTTTTTTTAATCAATTGTTAAAATTGTCTCTTCTAACTCATTTAATGTTCTGGGAATAAATTTAAACTTTTGGTGTTCTATTTATTTTTCTTTCCTTCCTCTTTTATACTTCCTGACACATTACCCTCACGGAACTTGTTCTCGTCTGTATCATCAATGATTTAATGTTAAAGAAATAAATAGTATTGGTGGAGGTGTTCTCTTGCTGACATCTCTTCAGTGCATCATCTCATGAATTGCTGTGCATCCACCCTCACCAGTCACTAGCCAAACAACTGCAAAACATATAGGTGGACTACTTCCTATGATGCTTGTAGTGTGAAAAGCAAACACTGATAAGTAATCACAAAGGTGTCTTAGAGTAGAGAATGGAGTCATAGGAACATGTAATTGAGCAGCCTGTTCTAGCTCTACAGGTACAAAGTGTCTGCAATGTGAAGCTTTTTTCATTAAGTTGTAAATGTAAGTGGAGTTGGTTTGTGAAGCTGGGAGCAGCAATGAGTTGTCTACCATAAGCTTCACTTCCCTCCCTTTCTTCCAGTTAACACCTACTCACTCCTCTAGCAAAGCAGCAGTATAGGTAGATGAGAAATAACCACAACTTTGCATTGGGGACAGAAAGGAATAAATGTTTTTATATGTTTTCAGTCAGGGTCACGTAATGCCACTCAGACCCATAATGACATTCTTATTTTCAGTTTGCTCTGTGCTGGAATTATAGGAATGTGACACTAGGCCTGGTCTCAGTTCAGCACCCCCAGGGAGGGGACGGTACTGCATCTGAAGCTTGAGATCAAACTTGGGTCCCTGTGCTTGCCAAGCAGACACTTAGTCTGCTGAGCTATCTTGCAGGCCCAAGAAAGAATATTTTGATTGTGTTAAGAATATAGGTTAAGAATTACATATTGAAATGAAGGAGAGAGTCATGAAGAGGAAAACTTATCTTAAGTACTGAGTCAATCAATCACAGTGATCTTTCCTTTTTTTTTGCAGGATCGGGGTTTGAACTCATGACCTTGCACTTGCCAGGCAGGGACTTGTTCCTTGGAGATATCTCCCCTGCCTCTCAAAGTGATCTTTATTAACACTGTGCAGGGCTGAAGACAGCAGGGTGTGGTGAAAGTCATGAACCTAATTTTGTATGCACATGTGTGTGTTAATTTAACTGGTTTAGATATAATGACAGTGATGACAGACAGATTAGAGAGAGAGAGATACATAGACAGGCAGATTAGAGAGAGAGATACATAGACAGACAAGAGACATAGATAAACAGACAGACAGACAGACAGACATATGTTGCTCCTGAAAGGAGGTTGGAGGTACACAAAGCATCTTAAATTAAAGGTGATCCCAAATGATCTCATGATCACTGTCATGGTTTGTGGGTAATTGTTTCACCAAAAGCCTCATGCAATCATAGAGCGGGGACTTCTAGAGCTTAAGATTTGACTCATCATCCACTGGAATTATGTGCTTTAGTAATGATGAGATTATGAGTCTGAGTACTGCTTGGATTATAGGTATTGCCTAAGGTGGACAGGCTGAGGCGGAGAACCTGAATGCAACATAAAGAGAGACAGAGAGACAGACTTTCTGTTGCTATTTTTTTGCCCTGGTTGGTCAGTTGTCTCTGTCATGATTGTTGCTGTTACGCCATCTTGAACTGGATGCTCTTAACCCTGTTCCACTCAGCCTTGGGCCAGCCAAATATGGAGTGAAACCTTCAGGAACTGTAAGCTAAATAAACCTTCCTTTCCTTCATTTTGGGTGTTGGGTATTTGTACCAGCAAGGACAGGAGAGTAACTAAGCCAATCACACACAAGGAAACATGATCTGAATTCCCCTGGACTTTTTTGATCTTTGGTCTGGCATGCAAATGTAGAAGCATTTTGTCCCCTCATATTCTATCATTCTCCGTATTTCCCCATGCCTGTGTCCTTCTAACTCTGCTCACAGAATTTCTTTTGAAGTCATTTCTGCAGTTCCACCCTTCAGTGCTAATTTGTTCAAGCTCTCATTTTCTGGGGGACCTGAAATAGCCTGGTAATTAAAACCTGTTTGTTGGTAACATCATGGCCTTCCATGTATATTTGCATGCCTAGCCAGAGCTGCTTAGAACAAACAAACAGATAACCAAAAGCCATTTCTGTTTCCCCATTTCTCCTCTTTCCAATATGAATATGTCTCCTTGCATGTTTTGATTTTGCCAGTTGAGTTCTTCTTCATTTTTCCACCCTTCTCTTATTCCACAATTTGTGTATACTTACGTTCCTTCATTTCTTTATATATGTGTCAATTGTTTTATACCCGCACTATCCAATGCATATGTAAAACATTCTTATTATGGAAGCAAGAGAAAAGCATTGGGCAATGCGTAGCAGCATCTCCACAAACAATGCCTGCTTCCATTCAGGTCTCAGCTCCAGCTAACCAAGGACAATTTGCTAACCTGTCTGTGTCTCACCATTATCATGTGTTGAACAGCAACAATGAGAACAACTATTTCATAGAGTATTCCTCATACTCTGAGGAATACACCAACTAAAGTGCTTTCATGTTTTCTAAAGTATTTGAATGATATCCGACACATAGAAAACACTGTCCATTCTCATTCTATGAACTTTACCATGGTTGTTTTTTGAATACTAATAAAAAAGTATAACTGAAGTATTACTAATGAAACCAACGAAGTTATCGCTGCAGTCAAGATCATTTGAGGACTTGTGCATATTTCGTGAATGCTCCTGACACTGGTTATGTAGTAGCAAATATAAATGTAGAATGCATTTCATCATGTAACTTAACATTTAGGGGAAAAATACACGAACATTCACAGATCTGTGAGCAAGGATGGATTTCTAAAGCTTACACATTGCACAAGTATAAAATATTTAACATGCCGGAAATAATATTTATCTTTTTGCTATAAATCTATTTTCTTTGCTATAGTTCCAGTATAGTAAATACCTACTGATTAGCTACATTCAGAACAGAATTATTTTTCCCTACTCATTTTTTCAACAATTTTTAAAATATGCTATTCATTTATCTGTTATAGAGTCTAGTTGAGACTCATAGTGGCCTCAGTTAAGAGAGAGTACTGGGATTACAGCACTGGGATTGTAGGGTGGGCCACCATTCCTGGTTTCAGTGGACAGCAGGGTGTGCCCAGAGTTCTGGGGCCCAGGAAGTCATGCAGTATCAGAGATTGAACGCAGGTCCTTGTGCTTGCTGGGCAGACACTTAGACAGCCAAGCTAACTCCCCACCCCAACCTTCTTTCATTCAATAGTTATTTATAGGGTGCATACCTGAGAGACATAACACTGGGCATGAAAGCCCTAAACTCAACTCCTTCTAAAAACATTGGAGGCTACTATGAATATGTTAAATGTCATGGATAATTTTCTCAAGAAGATAATGAACTTTAAGGTGAAAAAAGGTCAAATCTACAATATCAAATTGCATTAAATAGTTAAGTCACAGAAGAAAACAATTTAGGAGTTGCTTTCAGGGAGCACATGATTCTAACAAAGGAAACAGAGATTAAGAGGAGGCTGCTGTGGTCAGAAATAATCATGGGAGTATGGTGTGTCAAAAGCAAGACTTGAGAGAGGGTGGAATTTCCTTATTACCTTAAATGTAGCAGAGAGGTGAAGGAATTCCTTGTTGATTACTAGAGCTGCTGATTTTCCTTTACTGTCTGGGCAAATCCCTGACAACTGGGATGCCAGGTCAGCCCCAAGCAGGGTGGTCTTTTTCCTGAAATAGAAAGTGACAATAAAGCAGACTTAAATGTCAAGAAACTCTTGGTATCTACCAAGTGAGTTCACAGGAGATTCTCACACTTAACTGCACCCCAAATGCAGCTTTTATGATTTCCTCTTGGCGTATCCAAATTGTCAAAGAATTGTTTCTTGACCTGATTTTCAAAGATTTCTGATATGGCCTACAGCCTGCAAATTCTGGGACTGTCCTGGTCTAAAACATGAAGCTTAAGAGAATTTGTCCTGGAAGTAAAGCTGGTAAGGGACAAGCAAGATTACACCCGTGCTCATCAGAGATTAGTGGGTATGTATTTTCACCAAGCCTAAGCTAGTTTTATTTTGTTTATTGAATGTTTACCTTGTTCCCATCTGGCTTCTTCTATACATTTGTTATTTTTTCTTTCCATCTGGCAGAGGTCTTGGCCCGGGCTCTGACAGCAACCTTGTTTCGGGAGATCCAGGTCAGTACTGGAAATTCTGCCTGCTCCCTGCCCTTGGCTTCACAGACAGATTTGGGGCTTTGCCATTAGCATAATTCTCTGCTCTGACACACAGTCACTTAATGAAAAGAAAATATCTTAATTAAAATATATTATTAGCTTTGTCAATTCGAATGAAAATTACTCTCTAATTTGGACACAAGCATAGAATTTTAAAGTTAGGAGAGGCCTTAGAGATCACCTAGCAAATGAATGGTTTCCCTAATTGTTCTCCCCTGCTGAGTGCATTAGCATCTGTACCACAGTTAGTGTGGTCAGATAGACAGCTTGAAAGGAGAGCCTGCGACCTCGGGAACATAGAAAGTTTCTGGTAGTTGGACTTCTTCCCAATCTTGCTGAAGTCCTCTGACCCAACAGTTCATGACATAATTATTTATTAGGCTATGAGTAGAATCATTTATGGCTCAGAGGAGATAATAAAAAGGATTACTACCCAGGCAGTTTCTGCCTTAAACTCACAGTTTTCCTAATCTCTTTCCCTATGGCAACAGAGCAATTACTTTCCAGCATGTTGATTCTTTTGTACTTTAAGTATAGATAAATGTAATCATGCTGAAAACCTGGTGGTTAGCTTGCGCTCCTGAACTGAAATCCCACATGGTAGAAAATCACTGCTTCATGGGCTTAGTTTTCTGTAAAGCCTGGCTGGGATTGCGTGGAATTGTCAAATAGATGCCAGCTAAATCCACAGTCATTACACTTGAGAGGAGTGACATCCGGTACCCCGACATCTTAATCAAAACCTTGTTTCCAGAAAATAGAGTTAGTTATTTGTCTATTCTGTTTTCTTAGAAATTAGAATGTAGTTGATATAAGAAGCAAATTTTGCAGTAAGCCCTGGATTTCTATCACATAGGCTAAGAAGATGCCATCACGTAAGTAAAGTATTGGAAAGCTCCTTTTCGAGTGGAATGTTTAAAATGGTTTTGATTTTTTCATCCAAGTGATAGTATTCAGGACATAAATGAGCAGTGGTATATCATTTTTAGGATCAAAGTGTAGAAAGTAACAAAATATATCCCCCCAAATGGGGAATGTACTGTTGTGAAGCTCTTACTCCATGATAATAAACATGGTGGCAATCTTACTTCTGATTCTTAGCTCTAAAATTAAAAATCAGTAACTATGATAAAGTATAAGATTGCATTAATTTAGGAATGAGTGTAGTCCCCTATGATCCAGTCAGTTTTCAAAAGCGTCACACCGAACATATGATATGATTGGGGGAGGGGGCAGTTTTTAGGTCTAACCCTTAACAGGACAGGAGGAAAACAATCTAAGGAAGACAATGATGTGGAAGAAAGATCAGATTTAAGATTTCTGTAACTGATGAATGACTATTTCACTTTCTCAGGTCATTAATTCATGACTGAAATCATTTGAGGAAAGCAGATTTTAAATTGACTTTGGAAGTAGTAGTGCTGGACCAGGGTCAGTGGCAGTGGCCAGAAAACAGATTTGTGAATTTCTGTTGTTAGGGTAGCTGAAGAAGTATTGCTTGTAGTTGTGGCAGCCCAGGAAAAGAACACATGTGAGAACACAATTGAGGATGGGCTCCTGAGGCACATGGTCTTCAGGTGGAGAGGAAATTCTGCAGGGACTTAAGTTCAAGTTTCTATGACATTTCAGAAAAAATGAAGGGGCCGGGAGATAGCTCCATGGCACAAGTGTCTGCCTGGCAAGTGCAAGGTCATGAGTTCGAACCCCAGTCCCAAGGAAAAAATAAAAACAAAAAGAAAACAAAGAAAGAAAGAATGAAATAGTAAAGCGTGTCAAATCTAGTGAAGAACAGATTACGGGGAATGAAAAGTAGCATTTCACTTTTGAACTAAGATATCAGAATTCTCAATCTATAAATGTTATGACAGATCAAATGGGCCTAGAAATATATTAACGTGAAAAGCTAATTTCTAGAACTAGAGCTTTATAGAGTATAGGACTTCAAATATTTGCCACCAATGCTAAGGAATTAAGAGCAACAGAAAAAGATCCCAGTGGTCATAGAGGGAAAATTACATTTATAACATAAATATATTTAGCACTCTGAATTCACAAGCAAATTATGAATTATGCAACATTATTTTTAAGTAATTGGTTTAGGGTGCCAGCCAAATAGCTTGAAGGTTAAAGCACTTGCAAGCAGGCTGGGGGCCAGGGGTTTGATCCATGGGCCTTCCATGCCAGCACCATCCCCCTGGGGAACCCTGAAACATCAATTGAGACTAAGCATGGTAACGTGATCCTATAATCCCAGCTGTTGGGAGGCTGCAAACAGGTGGATCAGTATGAGTCCGATCTAGTAGTGAGACCCTGAACATCCTGTAGACCTATCCCTAAAATACAAGAAAAACAAAAAACAAAACCAAAACAAAACAAAACAAAACAAAAATAAGTAATTGGTTGACGAGGACATAAAATATTTAACATAATTATCTTCATCTAGTTTGGTGGTTTAATATATATGTTTGTTCCATAGGCAGTGTGGGAGAAGAAATTTTAACTGTCCTCTTTGACAATATAAAATGTTAAATTAAGGAGTAAGGAGAACCTTGACAAATACTCAAGCAGGAACCTGTACTTCCCTCAGAGATCAACCCTAGGGTTTATAACCAAACATTTCTAATAGTGAAGCACTTGGACCAAATAACAAAAGAAGGCAGTAAATTAATTTGGAGGAAAGAGTGATGCTGTGAATTATTATTCATATTATTTCGATTAAAACATCCACTGTTTATCATTAAAGAGGAAGATTTCTAAAGTGAATTCTTATCCTAAAAGGGAAAAAACTTCATTGAATTTATCTCACTGCTACTTAGCTTCTCCTCACGTCCTTTTTTTTTTTCAAAATTTTTTATTGTATTTAATAAGAAATAACAATGTGACAGTTTCAAAACACGTTAGTAGTACATTTCCAATATTTGATACAATGCATATTGCTGTCCTGCTAGTAGTTAATACAGAGCACAGGGTGTAGACATGATAACTTTTCTTATCATTATTGGTACAAAAAATTTATTCTCATTGAACTAAGAGAAAATAGTTGTACACATAATCCGATGTTCAATAATCACAGTGGGCTATGGACAAAACTGACAGTGGTGGAAGCCATACTAATCTAGCTTCACATTTTATGCCTCGTGGTTAAACTTTTCTACTGGGTGGTCAAGGACAAGTGAAAGCAAGACCTGCATATCAAAACATGAAACTTTTGTATCTCCCTCTTACTTTTTTTCTAAATAAAAATTCTTATAACATTCTGTTGCTTTGTTTTAAGCCAATTTTTCACATTTGTATCTGACAATCTAAAACAACTAATTTGAAGATAACATCATGCAATGCAACAACCATTGTAGAATTGCTGTTACTTTGTGTAGTTAAATTTTGTATGATTTCTAATGCTTTTATCCCCACTATTTGGTATTCTTTAATACATTAAAATAATATAAAACAACTAAACTTTCCATCTTTGAAGTCTCAGTTCCCACCACAACTTTTTTTATTTTATTTTTTTTCACAGTGCCACAGAACAATGTTTTTAATTTAATATTTTTATTGTTTAAATTTAACAATGGTTATATTACATATTTTCATCATC
>PVJA010043285.1:0-16848 GCA_004027025.1 Myocastor coypus | reverse complement strand
GGGGGGGGGCGGGGCGGGGAAAGGGAAGGCAGGCCAAGGATCCTGACCCAGTGGGCTCAGCTCCCAGCGGTGGGGTTTGGGCTGGGCTGGGACAGGAAGTTAGTCATGGGAACGCAGTGGCGGGGCAGAGGGGCGCAGGGGCTTACCCGCGGCGGGAGCGCAGGCTCAGCTCCCAGCGGTGGGGTTTGGGCTGGGCTGGGACAGGAAGTTAGTCGCCTGTATTTCACCTTTAAATTTTAAAATTAAGGATGACATCTTCGAGTCACACAATTCCTTTAGTCCCAGAAGCATGTGTGGCTTGCTGTCTCTGAGGTCTCTGAGAGTGTTAGGTTTCATTAACTGGCTTAGGACATTTACAAACTCTGATATTATCTTTCCTGAGTATTACTCATGTTTAATATGTTTATAATATATACTAGAAACTATGCCATGAAGGAATCCAAGTCATTTTGTCACTAGTAAAGTGTTTAGTAAGTGAATTACACTGATTTACCAACCTGTGCAGTTATTTATTTGAAGAATTTATGCCGTGCTTTTCCTTGTGGCATTTTCATTTTCCCAGAACCTTTGTGTGCTCATGGCTTTCCATAGCTCTGCCTTCTTGATCCCACTACATTGATATATAGAATTTCATACAAAGCTAGAGTTTACAAAGATTTTCATTAATTAACATATTAATCAAAACCCCCTCTCTTGGGGCCGTCGAGATAGCTCATCAGTCTGAAGTGCTTGCTTAAGCAAGCTTAAGCAACTACAGGAACCTCAGTTCAATCCCCAACACCACATGCTGCCCCAGGCCCACCCCCAGGGCAGGCTGATCCATGCATACCATAAATAAATAAAGTTTTTTTTAAAAAATCCCCTCTCTTATAAACAATTTTCCTTTATATTTATTGAAAATGTAGTCTACCTGCTTATTAACAACACTAATACCTTTCTCTTGACCTTTTATAAGGTTCCATGAAACTCAGATATTTGGTCAAAACCAAAGCACCAAATATGTATACATATTTACAAACACATGAATGTGAATAACCACACATATCTGATATGTTAAAATTTAAGACTGGTAAAAGGATTAAGTTGCTATATTTTTCTTAATCACATGAGAACCTGAGCAGAAGTTAGAAATTGTTCAATTTGATTCATATCTTTAGACAAGGAGCTCAAATACTCTTATACCTTCTCTTTTAAGAGCATAGCTTTTGAGTAAAGTGAGAAATGAATGTTTGGAGATTTGGGACAAGACTACAAGAAGCTGACCATGAATATTTTTATATTTCTTTTCTGTTTTTGCAATATTTGACTGACATCTTGCTCTTCTTCCTTATAGCTAAAGTGTTCCAATAGGCCTTCTGCCAACGTGTGAAATTTCTGAAACTGTACCAGAATACCTGAAATAACTAAAAAGAAAGGTTTATTTTTATTCATAATTCTAGAGGTTTCACTCCATGACTACGTGGGTCCACTGAGTTGGGTCTGTAGCAGCACTGCACATCAGGGCAGGAGCACATGGCAGAACTTTATTTATCTAATGATAGCCAGGAAACAGAGACAGACAGGCAGACAGACAGACAGACAGACAGACAGAGAAACAAGAGAAATGAAAAGAAACTAGAGTCCCAATATAATATGCCCTCGAAGGTCATGCCCCCAATAACTTATGTTCCTTCCCCTCAGCCCCGCCTCTTAAAAGGTACATCTGCAAATAATACCAAGAGCTGTTAGCATATGAGTTTTTGTAGAATATCTTAGAATTTCAACCTTAGCAACAAATATATGAGGGTGGGATGGGGCAGGGTTGCTGGGGTAATAGTAATGGCAATTCATTTCTTATAAAATTTAGACTAAAAATAGCAGTAATTTTATCATGCCCCACATTAAGACCAACAATTATGGCAAATACCAATGTTTTTGTTTGATATGTGAGTCTTGACTAATGCTTTCAACCTTTGAAATTTTTCTAAAGACAGAATGAGGTATACTTTTATCTTCTCTAAAATTGATAGGTAATATTAGAAACTGTGCAGATGAAATATGTAAACATTAAAAAGAAAAAATTTATAAACTGAAGAATATTTCATCATCCCCATTTCTCTGAATTTCAAGCCTATATCTTAGAGTTCTTAATGACTATAGATATTCAAGTGCAATCCCTAAATGCAGAATGCCTCAAGTCAACTCCTTCTATTCCCTTAGTTTATACTTTCACTTTCCCTACATGTATAACTTCACTCTTCTCCCAGTCCCTCAAGATTTTTGCTTACATTTGCAAGAAATTCTTCCCTGCCTTTCCTTTCTTATTCTCTCTTCTTCTAGCCAATATCAACCAGGATCTTTAATTTCATATGCCAAGAAACTCAACTCAAATAGGTTTAGAAAAAGAATAAATTTTTTTAATATATCACTGAAAAGCACACATGTAATCACTGATTTCAGAGTTTCCTACAGTGCCTCATCAGAGCTGAGTTTCCCTTTATTTCTCTATTTTTCTTTCAGTGGCTTTACTCCTTTCTCATCTTTATTTTTCTGTATTGTAAGTAGAACAACCAAAACCATGACCAAATTGCTCTTGCTCTAAACTCCAGAACCTAAAAATATATTGTTAGGTGGCAGAAGGAATTAAGCATGAAGACCGAAGACTATCAGCTGACCTTAAAAGCTTGGGAGATAATACTAAACTAGGTAAGTTAGATGAGTGTGATTACAAGAGTTCTTATAAATGGGGAGAGGTGGTTGGTACATCTTTAATTCCAACACTCTGGGAAGCTGAAGAAGGAGGATGATAAGCCAAACCAGACTTGGTTTTAAAAAAATATCTTATAAAGTGTTGTCAACAGGGAATTTTTTGTTTTATTTTATTTTTGTTGTTGTAGAGGGTCTCACTTTGCAACTCAGAGTCATGGTGATCCTCCTGTATTCAGTCTCCGTAGTGCTGGGGTTACAATAGGTCTTACAAGAGGACACATATTTATAGAATTATTTTATAATAGTCATGCAAGAATCATATACAAAGATAGTCCAGGGCTGTAGTCCACACACTAAAGACCCAAAGAGTCTAACAGAGGATCCCACGGCAATGTCCTGCATGAGTCCAGCTAAAGACTCACGGCCCATCTCAGTGTCCCCCACAAGTTCAGCTGTAGGCCAAGGGCCCACGACAGTATCTCATGCAGGCCTATCTTGTGGATTTGCACTGGGAACGTCCAAAGCTCAGAGTGAGAAGATAGAAATACTGTGCCAGCAAAAAGAAAGATTTGTGCTAGCTGGCTGAGAGATATGCACTGGAGCCAGGAGGTGACACTTGAAGAGCACCCCCAAAAGGTACCACAGCCATCCTGAGCATCCATGAGGTCTCAAGCTCTTCTGATGAGAACAGCCCAGTCAACATCAGGAATGCCAGTGGGTCATGCTCCTTCCTAAGAACCAGCAACACCAGCAGAACCAAAGGCTCTGAACAGAGTCTCTTCTTTTTCTCCACAGTCCACGGATGGATCCTCCATACCCAGCACCACACTAATTCCAGTTCAGCTGGGTGTTACAAGATGACCAAAAGTTTTCAATCCACTACATAAGGGAAAGAAACTAAGAAAATATCAGGGTGATGTGATATGACGTAGACAATGGACCACATCTGGATTTGGAAATAGAAGCAGGTGACAACTACCGAAAGTGCACAAGCTGTCGAAGCTGAAATAGAGCAAGAAATGGGTTATTTCCTAGCATAATCTGATTATAGCATGTAAGTCTCACTCTGATCCACAGAACAGCAAAATAACAAATATTTATGTTGCATTAAGCCACTCAGTTTGTAATCATTTGTTATAACAGCAATAGGAAAAACACACATTCTACAAAGATCAAGAAAATCCAGTGGCCTCCTGTCTTTCTTTAAGGTCCCTACTGTTAACCAATTTGGCTAAGTGGATGATGGATGGAACCAAAAAATTAATTACAGTTTGTACCACTTCATTCTTTCCATCATTTGCAAAGCCCCATCAACTCTACCTTTGAAATAAGTGTTCCCAGGTTGACTTCTATTCTCTCTGCCCTATTTCAACTCTTTATCTAGGGATTAAAAAAGATTAATTTTAAGATTTGTTCTGCTTCTGTGTTCCAAGAATTCAGTGTTTAAGATATGAAGAAAAATACCTAAAGTAGCTCCTTACATTATCTCAGGATTAAAAGTGAGCGTTTATGTGCACAGGGTAAGTAGCAGAGGACACAGGCATGGATGAGAAGAGGCCACACAAAGTAGTGTCAGACATTTCCCAAAAAAGGAAAGCAAGATTTTTATCTTGTGTGACCTATCTATCTATCTATCTATCTATCTATCTATCTATGCCAAGACAAGATCTTGCTACATATACTCAATCATCTGAATACAGAAATCACCCAGATTCTTTTAACTCTCTATTCCTTGTTTCCTCCACAAAGATAAACATTAACTAATCTACAGATCATATCTACTCTATATAGATGGGAGCATACACAATGCATTTTATATGACTGTGTTTTCATCCATTGTTAACCCTCCAGCTGGCCTTGAACTCACTTTGTAGTCCAGGCTGGCCTCAAACTCATAGAAATCCATCTGCCTCAGCCTTCCAAGTTCTGGGATTCTAAACATGCACCACTAGCTGCTAACATCATTTTTAACACTTTTTATTAAAATTTAACAAACAAGGACTGACCAGCATTTTAGCTGAGCAGATTAAAGTGCCTGTTTAGGCAGATGCTAGAGTTTGATCCCCAGAAAGCTATGCCAGCCCTGCTCCCAAGGTATGCTGAGGTAGTGATTGAGACTGAATATGGTGGCTCATGCCTATAATCCTAGGGGATTGGGAGACTGAAAACAGAAGGATCACTACAAGTAGTGAGACCCTTTAGAAGCTGTACTAAATATACAAAATATAAGTAAATTAGAAAGTAAAATAAAATGAAACAACACAACAGTGAAGTCCACAAATAAGATTATAATTTCCCAAAGTTCCACAAGGAGAATACACTCACTGAATCACCACCGAACAAACCACTTCGTATTCCTTAACGTCCCTGTTCCCCTCCTTTCATCAAAAAGGTAACCAATAAGTAATCTCCATCACTTTTATCTGTTTTAAAATTATGTCCAGCCAGGCGTGGTGGCGCACGCCTGTAATCCCAGCACTCGGGAGGCTGAGTCAGGAGGATCGGTGTGAATTCGAGACCAGCCTGTGCTACAAAAGTGAGCTCAAGGCCAGCCTCAACTGCATAGTGAGACCCTGTCTCAAAAAGACAAAAAAAAAAAAAAAAAAAAAACTATGTCCAAATGGGAGCATATGAGACATATTTTTATTTGACTGTGTTTTGTTTTTCATCCAATATGAATCTTGAAAGTGACATCTCTGTCAGCTATAATCTAGTGAGTTTCAGTGCTGCTCAGTATTCTATCGTATGCCATGGTTTTGGATCTACACTATTATCAAAGAAAATATGAGTCATTAGCAGTTATTTGTTTTTACAAATGATGGTGCTATATTATGTACCTGTACCTTTTGATGTGTAGCCATAAAGATTTATTGGATGACCAGGGGTAGAGCTGATAAATGCCAAGAACTGCTCATATTTAGTTTTATTTCAGCTACCAAAGTGGTTTCTAAAGTTTTTACAGCAGTTTAAAATTCACTATCAGTATTCAAATTGTTCCACATCTTTGTTAAGCTTGTAGATTGGGGGAAGAAGTGAGATAGGAGCTTAGGGTTCAGCAAGCTGGCAGGAGTAGCAAGTGTGGCCCGTTAACTACAAAACCCCAGACATGTACAAGACAGTTCCCAAAGCCCTGCATGTGAACTTCTGGAGCTGGTTTCAACAGGATGGCCCAGACTGGAGGTAGCCTGAGACACAGGTTCCTAGCACCAGCTCTCACCATATTGGATGATATGCAACTGAAGCAAAGATAATTTCTGTGATAGGCTTCTGTTTGTGTTTACATTGTAGCACATATAGGTTTTCGTTTCTCATGTTATTATCTTAGGTTTGATATCCAAGTTCACAGCTGATGTGAAAATGTTGATGTTTATTCTAAACCCACAATATATATTAAAAATTTAATACTTTACTCATTTTTATGTTCCTGCTAGCTATACATTGCATAATGGAATAAAAATTTTGTGGGCCAGCGAGATAGCTAAGCTGTGTAAAGTGCCTGCTTAGGCAAGCTTAGGCAACTGCAGAGACTGTGATTCGATCCCCAGCACTACATGCTGCACCAGCCCCACCCTCAGGGCCAGCTGAACTGGCCATAAAAAAAAAAAAAAAAAAAAAAATCCTGTGATGAAACAGCAATACTAGTAAGATGTCAAGTATGCCCTGCAAAAGGCCAGGAAAGCAAACACGCTGTCAGGGCAACAACACGTGTGGCAGGTGTCATAGAAATGTGTGGTGGTGACATGAGTTTCACAGTACTTGTCATAATGTATAGTGTTGGTTTCTAACCAGTTATTCTTAAGTGAAATTCTGTATCACTTGTAATTTTTTCCATTTTAATAGTATTCTGTATTCTCTCTAAAAAAAATAAGAAAAATTTCAAGAATGTAACATCTGTGGCTGTCTTATGTATGACAATTGAAGTGAAGAATTTTTTTTTTTAGATTGTTACTAGTATTTTCATTGTAATTCATACAGGAACAAATTTCTGCTGGGCATTTTTTTTAGAGCTTGTACAACCAAAAACAGTTGATGTTGAAAACTGTGATGCTTTTTCATAAGCACTCACTTTTTAAAAAGCAGTATTTTATTCTTGTGATTTTTTTTTGCTGTTAAGTTCTCATTTAACATAATAAAACTCATAAAATTAAAATGAATGGTTCATCAATGGAAAGATTCTAAAGAATAAGAATGTGTTTGACACTCCTATGTTTATGACTATGACAAAAAAGTGTTATATTCTTTTTTAAAATTTATTTATTTATTTATTTATTTATTTATTTATTTTTCTCGTTTCAGAACTTTTTGTTTGTTTGTTTGCTTATTTTTATGGCCGGCTCAGCCTGCCCTGAGGGCAGGGCTGGCGCAGCATGTGGTGCTGGGCATCGAACCGCGGTCCCTGCAGCCGCCTAAGCTTTCCTAAGCAGGCCCTTTAGACCACTGAGCCATCCTGCCGGGCCCCAAAAGTGTTATATTCTGCTTACAAAACAATTTTTTTAAAAAAGACAATCCAGCAATGTAACGAACAGGCAGGTAAGAGACACAGGTCCTGCTTAAAAAGAAGGTATTCAAGTGATCAATAAATGTATAAAAAGGTGTCATCAATGTATGGAAGAGTAAAATGTTATGATTTCAGAATCCAAATATTAAGATGCAATTCTGCTAAATACAATAAAAACCTGAAGAAATTATAACAAATGGAAAACTCTGAAGCAGTCTGGTCCCTAACCGGATTGTGTAATTGAGCAGCTAATAAAATTTAGCCTACAAGCTTCATGCTGAGGCAAATGAGAAATGAAGTAGTCTTAATATTTATGCATTGTAAAGGAAATATTTATTGAGGAAAGGAAGTTGATAAATGTATGTGTGAAGTGATGTTTTAATGAATGGATGATTGTGTATTTCACAGAGTTCAGAAGAAAACTCTGTTAGGGTGTTAATTTCAGGGTCCCTTAAAACTCCTGGGTTGAAACCCTACACTGCCCCCTTCAGGATAGTATTAGAAGGTAGCGCCTTTTGGCAAAAGGTCATGTGGACTCCTAGGAGATAAAATGGGATAAAAGTTCTTGTGAAAAGGACCTGAGGGAAATGCTTTGCCCCGTAGGCATGAGGAGGGCACACTGAGAAGGTCCACCAACGAACTAGGCAATAAGGCTGTCCAGACACACGACGTGGTAGCCAATCTCTATTGTCCTGATGTCAATTTGAGGGATCTGAGAAATGCCTAAAAGACAGTAAACTATATTTCTAGGTAGTCTGTGGGTTCCACACTTGACCTTGGGGGCTGTCTCTGCTGCCTGACCCCTTCTTCTCTGGCTGTGCTCCAGCTCTCTGCTCCTTGGATGCCAGGAATGGAGCAGTGCTCCACCCTATACTCCTTCTATCACAATGTGTTTGCCTCAAAACTAGCTGTCTGTGGACTGAAAGCTCAAAACAATGAACCAAATAAGTCTCTCTTCCTGTAGGATGTGCATCTTAGGCATTTTGCTTATAGCTATAAAAAGCTGACCAATACAGTAAATCTGCTAGCACCTTATTCTTGGACTTCCTCATCTTTGGAATTACAGAATTTTTGTTGTTTATAATTTCCAAGGTGTGTGGTGTTTTGTTATAGTAGCCTGAGTGAACCATTACATCACGGAAGAGGAAGATGTTCATGACTGTTAGCAGGTATACATGGAACTTCCAGGCAGTTGAAAATTTCTGATGACCATTTGTTAGAAGAGCAAAGAAAACTATATGTTCCATATTACTGCTAAATCAACTATTTTAAAAGAAATATGTGGGACCAGTGAGATAACACAGAGAAATAAGTGTTTGCCTGGTAAGCGTAAGGTCCTGAGTTCAATCCCTGGTACAGAAAAAAAAAAAAAAAAGAAAAAGAAATATTTTACTAGAAAATGATGTTTACACATATTCATGAGAGGCGATATTAAAGTTCAGTATACATATACAATAGGTGGTCAAATTAAGGCAATTATATTTTGATCTTAAATATTTATCATTTGTTTGTGGTACAAACCTTCAATCTCTTTTTTTCCATTTCTGTTTTTTTTTTTTTTTTTTTTTTTTTTTTTTTTTTTTTTTTTTTTTTTTTTTTTTTTTTTTTTTTTTTTTTTTTTTTTTTTTTTTTTTTTTTTTTTTTTTTTTTTTTTTTTTTTTTTTTTTTTTTTTTTTTTTTTTTTTTTTTTTTTTAGTGCGAGACCAGTGTTCAAACTCACAACCTTACACTTTGAAGGCAGGCACTTGTGCCATGGAACTATCTCCCCAGCCCTTTTCCATTTGTTTTACAAAATATATAATACATTGCAGTGGAATATTAGAATTTGTCCCTCCCGTATAATTGTAGTTCAGTACCATTAGGTAAATACCATCCCCTCCTCTCTTGCCTAACTCCTCTTGATCAGCTATCCTCTCTGCTTTTATGAAATCAACTTTAGAGTTACACAGGAACAAGTCAACTATTTTTATATTTCGACAAGAGCTGTTCATAAATCCACACTCTTCATCACTGTATTCTCACAGAGGAGAAAGTTTTCATTTATCAAGTTATTGAGCTACATGTTTTACTGTAATATTTTGATCAATTTTGCCAACTGAGCAACTGGATACTTTTGGTTATTCAGAAGGCAGAGTCACTCAGATGCTTTCATGGTGACATATGATGAGGAACAGGACGACATGAAATCTACTTAGAGTGCTGAATATCTGCTCACACAGGAAACTTTGGGCATCTCAATTAATAAATAAGTCAGCATTAGTAGGTTAGGGAGAAAAGAGCAGATTAAAAAATACTTAACCATGGAGCTAAGAATGTTAACATTTATTGAGAATCTAATACTCTGCTTAGGCAGAATGCCGTGGCTGGGGTTCAATCCCTAATGTGCAGTATTGGCCCCACCCCTGGGGCCCACTAAAACAGTGACAGAGATTGCGTGTGGCAGTGCGTTCCTGTAATCCCAGCGCTTGGGAAGCTGAACACAGTAAGATCACTAGGAGTCCAATCTACATAGCGAGACCCTGAGAACTCTGTAATAAATACATAAGAAAAAAAATCTAACATCAACATAATAGAGAAATACTATAAACACACAGATTACATACTTCTTTTTGTTATTATGTGGAGTATTTTTATTAAGTTTACTGATACATTTTAAATATTCATAATGGTCACACTTATCCTAGACAATTTGTACCTGTACGTGTTACATCCCGATTCCTCATTCTTTTCTCCTTCCTTTTCCGTGTCTCCTCAACTCCCTACTTACAGATGTTTTCTATTTTATCCCGTCATTTCCCTCCCTTTCTTTCTCCCTGGTTCCCCTTCCCATTTGAATAATTTCTGCCTACTTCACAATATCTATCATACATTTTGGTCCTCGTTTACCGTTTCAAATTCTTTTGCCACTCAGGAGACAATGCTGAGTGTCTCTGTGCGTTGGCTCTTTAATATACTGGTGATTTCTTTTGCGGTGCAAAAGTTTTTTGGTAATATGAAATCCCAGCTGTTGACTCTCTCTAATATTTTCTGTGCAATAAGTATTTATTCATAAAGTCTTTGCCTACATCTATGGCTTTAAGAGTTATACCTACTATTTCTTCCAGCAGATGTAGTGTTTTTATTTTAACATTTAGATCCTTGACCTTGTTTTTTGTCTTTTTGAGACAGGGTCTCACTATGCAGTTCAAGCTGGCCTTAAGCTCACTTTTTGTAGCAAAGGCTGGTCTCCAACTGGCACTGATTCTCCTGCCTCAGCCTCCCAAGTGCTGGTATTGCAGGCATGCACCACCATGCCCAGCTTCACCTATTTTTTAATTTTGTTTTCTTTTTTGTATTTTAAGGTAGGGTCTACAGGGCATTCAGGGTCTCACTACTAGGTTGGACTCATAGTGATCTGCCTGTTTATAGCCTCCCAAAAGCTGACACTATAGGTGTGGACCACCACACCCTGTCTCCAATGCCATCTCAGCACAGCAGGCCCAAGGATTGAAACCCTGGCCCCTTTAATTCACTGCACTATTTGGCCAGCCCTCCTTGATCCATACTCATTATAGTTTAGTTTAGACTTAGGTCAAATTTTAGTTTTTAACATGTGGAAAAACAGTTTTTCCAGAACCATTTATTAAAGAGGCTATCTTTCTCCCAGTGAACTTGTTTGGCTCTTTTGTCAAAGATGAGTGTGTTTGTTTTTGAGAAACTATCATATTATGTATCTTAGACTAGCCTCAAACTTGTTACATAGTGCAACTAGCTTCAAATTTTTGATTCTCCTACCTCAGTCTCCTGAGGGTTGGGATTACAGGCACGCACCATCTGCCCAGCTATAACACATCCATCTAAATTAGTGGGCATCATATTGTGGACATGTAGATAAAGACATCCTCAAATCCACTCAGAAAGAGGTAAGGGATATATAAAAGGTATACATCATGTGGACCAATTTTGGAAAGTAGAGAAACTGGTCCAGAATGAAAATTCTTGAATCAAATGACTGCGTTTGAATTTTGGCTCTGCCTCTTAACTTTATCTTTTAAGAGGAGGTACTTGGAAACTTAAAGCTCCATTTTCTCATCCGTTAACAGGAGCATAAATGTTATTATTGATAACAATGAGTATATAAACAGCAGTTACTCCATTGGAAATACATTCCATATACTATATATCCAATAATGATTTTACTCAGCACAGCCATCCTATTAATAAAGTACTATTACTATCCTCACTAAGAAATCAGAAGATCAAATTTCATTTTGTATTTAGGACATGGTCTTCAGGGCCTACATGGTCTCACTACAGAGACCAGACTCATAGTGATTCTCATTTTTAGCCTTCCACATGCTGGGGTTACAGGTACCATCATGCCCAGTCTCAGTCGCCTTCTCAGTGCACCCTGGAGGCAGGGCCAGCACAGCACGCTGGGGATCGAACCCCAGCCCCTGTACCTGCCTAAGCAGGCACTTCAGTGCACTGAACTATCCGGATTTCCCGGTACTGAGATATCAAGCAATTGCACAGCAGGACTGCTGGCGGCTGGAGAAGCCTGTGAAGCCGTGCGGCCCTGCTCCTACCCACATTGCTGACCAACACATTATTCCGTACTACAGGAGCGCTGCTCACTGCTGTGAGCCTGAAGGACACCATGGATACAGTGTGCTCAGCACAGTACCCTCGTGTGGGAAGTGTTTAATAAGTGTGAGCTCAAGACTACTAATATTACCATTGAACTTGTATGTTAGTAATGACTGTGCCAATGGTGTTGCTGAATGGTGAAGTCTGCGGGCTGCACACGTCAAGGAGTACAAAGGAAAGAAACAGGGAGGACAGTGCTTTAGTAAAAATAAAAGTGTTGATTAAACCACATGCCACTTTTCTTCTGCCTCTGGGGAATGTGTAGAAGGCAAAGCCATCTAAGTATGAGCCCAGAAGAGCCCATGAGCTAACGGGGTGTTGCGTCTTCCAGGTTTCTAGACTGAGCTTTGAGGCTGAACACAGAATTTACACAAAGGAGGCTCTTTCTTCCTGTTGGATGCTCCTCAGTGTCCCCTGTAGAGTCCTGAATTTCTGGAGGACATCAGTCTTTCCACTGACATGCAACATCAACAATTAGTAATCACTTGGGGGAGAAATGCAGGGAAAACTCAGATTCAAAAGAAAAAAACCTTATATATGTGTTATGGTTTATGTCCAGTTGTCCTGCCAAAGCCTCAAGCAATCATGGGGCGGGGACTTCTAGAGTTTGAGACTTGACTCGTGATCCCTGGGATTATGTGTTTGAGCACTAATGGGATTATGGGTCTAAGTACTTCTGGGGTTAAGGGTGTAGCCTAAGGTGGCAGAAAGGCTAAATGTAATATAAAGACAGACAGAGAGAGAGAGAGAGAGAGAGAGAGAGAGAGAGAGAGAGAGAGAGAGAGAGAGAGGAAGGGAGGGAGGGAGGAAAGGAGGAAGGGAGAGAGACAGAGAGAGAGAGAGAGAGAGAGAGAGACTCGGTGTGGCTCTCTACTTACCTGGCTGTTCAGTTCCCTCTGTCACCATATTGTTGCTGTTCTGCTGCCATGAACTGCTGCTCTCTGCCATGTGCCTCTCTACGTTGGAGCCAGCCAAGTATGAAACCTCCAGTAACTGTGAGCTAAATAAATCTTTCCTTCCCTCATTTTGGGTGTCAGGTATTTGTCCCAGCAAAGAGTAGAAAGGAACTAAGACAGTATGATAACAAATTGTTGAGAAACCATGGCAGGTCCTCCCTAAACTACATCTCCCATTATCCTTAGTGACGTTATCTTGGTTAAATTAATCTATTGGTTTTAAATATGAAATCATTGCCTTCTGTTTTCTTTGTTATCCAGTCTAAATGTGAGCTCCTGGCTTCACTGCAAATATTGTTGAAATTACCAAAGTCAATTTTTGAGCCAGCACTGTACTCCCTGCCCTCCGATGCCTGCCAGGGGTCACAAAAGCTGCAGCAAGGCTTAGAGAATGGGCAAAGCATTTCAATCACGGCATCTTATTTCAGCACCCAAGCCAAGCATTGAGCTTGATATTTCTAAGAAGATAAAGTAAACATTGACATAAAATGAATTCATTTATCAAAGTTTTACCCTTCCACTCTAGCTGACAATTAGTTAACTATATGCTAGAACCACTTTCTGTCCTTAGCATAACAATATGTTTATGGTCGTGAATAAACACACATGCCCAGGGCTCTGGTATTATGGTTTTGTAGCCACAAGAATGAACTGCACAATTTTTATTCCTGGAGTAAAATAGAGGTTTATAAATCCTCTAGACTTCTGCCCATAAAGATCTGAAAGGTTCCATTGTCACATAAAGAGTTGTGCTGGGGCTGGGGGTTGCTATCATCTGCGTACTGCGCAGTACCATTCTGCTGACAACCTGTGGAAGGCAAGTTTGCCCTGCCGGCATCTGGCTACCTGGCAGACTCAGCAGGCAGCTGGGGAGGAAACTTCAGAGTTGCTTCTGGGTCTTCCACATAATTAGTCTGTTTATAGGCCATCTGGGTTGCTTTGATTTCGCCACTGCCATTTCTTCCTTTCTGAAGATTTTCTGTGTGTCTCTTCCTTTGGGACTAAAATCATTAATAAGGCCTTCCTTAGTCAGGGACACTCACTTCTTTAGTGTGGCTGGCAACTCACTGCTCCCCCTGGATCCATCTCATTAGGAGGCACCCCACAGACCAAAGGAGGGCGGTGTTTATATTTGATAATACTGTCATCAAATTAACAGGCCTCATTAGAAGGAAATTATAGATTTGGGGCTCCCTAACACAATAGATTCTAAGAAAACCTCATCTGAAGAGTTGCAAAGCAGACTTACAAAGAACAATTACAAGAGGGGCTGCGTTTTGTGAATCCCAGCTCATGTGGGTGCAGACGCCGAGCTAACAGTGCCAAGCGAGGGCTGCCGGTACAAATCCTAACCCGGTTTGTGTATCCTCAGGTCTTGCCACCCTGTGGGGACCAATGAGGTCACATTAGCATCGTGAAATTCATTTTGTGGGCCAATTAACCTTCACCTGCACACCTACCTGTGTCAGTGGTTTTAGTAAAACACATTCCTTCCCCAGGTTCCAAGGACAGCAAAAGGACTCAAATATGTCTGCAAGGCACACTGGCCCTCTAGCACTGCAAGTCCAAGGTGCCAATGAACCCAGTCCACTGTTAAGACCCTCTTGTTCCTATCCTGCCACAGATCACAGTCACCAAAGCATAAGCTCCTAGTAGTGCTACAGTCAAGAAGCTGCCGCGGGATGCAGAGAACAAAAGCTTTCTCCACTGCACCACCTTCTGCTCAGGGACGACCAGTGAGCTGGCCTACTATCTATGCGGCTTCAGACAAAAGGACAAATGCAAAGTTTTTTTTCCCAGATGCAAATTTTTCTGTTACTTCCCTTGCTGGAGACACACATGCAAATCCACATGTCAAGTGAGAAAACAGCCTGTTACTTTCTTCCAAAGCACCTGTCCTTCTTGCCTAGAGAGGTGCATGGCCCATGATGTCTGTCCTTAGGAAGCGGACCTGAAACAGACACACGTGCAAACTTGAGACATGCTGCTAGGATGTTGGGACTCTGCACCCCTGAAGCAGGGTCCCATGGGTCTCCACCTGCTACAAGTAGGAGCCTTGGGTCTGGCCTGGAGAAGATACTCTACTACAGCAATATAGTCTGGATACTTCATTATTCATTAATTTTTTTGGCCATCATGTGTTGCGGGCTGGCTGCTCATACAAATGCATTTTGAGAGAGGTGCTATGTGTGTTGCAAGGGTTTTCTACTGATAGGATCATCGGAACCCCTCTGTCAGATCTTAAAGGATAGAACAGATGGGGGTGACATTGCTCTGGTGACACTGCTTTGAGTGCCTTTATTTACTGATCCTTTCATTTGTTCCTACGTTCAATGAAAAGAAATATAAACATAGACAAGATATGAGCTCCCCAGAACCTTGTAATCACTTTCCTACACCGAGGTCTGCACAATATACTTTGGAAAGTCCTAAACAAGAAGAAAGACCACAAGGTTAACATGCAGTCTGGTCTCTGAGCAGCCTGGGCTCTGGGACCTGGAGGTTGGACTATTGGGACACTCACATCACAGCTCCGAGTCAGCTCTGTGCCAGGGCATCAGCAGACACTTGCGTTCCTTAGCTAATCCTTTTCTTTTCATCTTTTCCTGCTGTTATTTACATGAATGTTCCTGTAATTTCTGGTCCCCAGCGGGAACAAGATGCATTTGCAGGGTGAATGATGAATGAAGAGTAGAATCCAACTCTAGAACAAACGTGAGAGATCTGCCCTCTGTAGACTGCATTCATCAAAACTACAAATACTAAAACACATGTCATGGGAAATGTACAGCGAGTGGCAGAGTTGGCACTTGTTGCTAATCATTAGCCAGGTTAAATAATCCTCAGCTTTGCTTTTTGCAGTTTGAACTCAGGAATTCACACTGTGCTATAACCCCAACCTTCCACTCACTTTTATGTTTTTAATTTAAGACAGAGGGGCCCAACAGGACGGCTCCGTGGTCTAAAGCACCTGCTTAGGAAAGCTTAGGGGGCTGCAGGGACCTCGGTTAAATCCCCGGCACCACATGCTGAGCCAGCCCTGCCCTCAGGGCAGGTTGAGCCGGCCATAAAAATAAATAGATAAACAAAGTTCTGAAACAAGAAAAAAAAATTAAAATTCTTTAAAAAAAAATAATAATAATTTGAGACAGAATCTCATTAAATGGCCAAGTCTCCCATGCTGATCTTGAACACAAAGACCCTCCTGATTCAGGCTTCTGGAGGGCTAGGATTACAGGCTCATGCCACCGTGACTGAGGAGCTTCCTTATCTCTGTTATGCATCCTCCTGATATGTCTTGATGAGTCCTCCCTGCCAGGAATTGTCTTATTATGAATTTAACCCAATCTCCGTGATGCAGAATGAGGTAATGAGATCCCGGAAGGTCAAGTGCATGACTTGTCTGAGGTCTCACAGAGAGCAGATGGCAGAGCCAAGGCATGGCCCAGCCAGGCGTCCCCAGGGTCCACTCTCCTAAACCACCACCACTTCCCTTCTCATCATTTGCTCAGGCTACTTTTCCTTCTTAGAAATTCTATTTTCTCTTCAGTTATCAAAATTTATCCATTCTATTTTGTTTTTGTTTTTTAATGTACTTGGTGCAGGATCTCACTACCCAACTGGAATTCACAGTGATCTTCCTGTTTTCAGCCCCTCCAGCACTGGAATTACAGGGATATGTCACCACGTCTGGGTCTCAGTGCCCAGCTCAGCATACCCGGAGGCTAGGCTTGCACAGCATGTGGTGCCAGGGATCAAACCCGGTCCCTGTACTTTCCTAAGAAGACGCTTAGTCCACTGAGCTATCTTGCCAGCCCTAAAATTTACTGATTCTCAAAGGCCACATCACCTTTCCTGAGCATGCACTTTGGCTGCTATGGGATTAGAGGGTCCAAAAAAATTGTTTGGACCAGCATTTTAAAAATCAAATTATTTTACAACCTATCTTGATTTCTGAACCTATTTTGATTTCTGAATCCTTTTTTTTTTTTTTTTTGGTCTTTTTGAGACAGGGTCTCACTATGCAGTTGAGGCTGGCCTTGAGGTCACTTTTGTAGCCCAGGCTGGTCTCGAACT
>PVJA010043284.1:0-16876 GCA_004027025.1 Myocastor coypus | reverse complement strand
TTTTTTTTTTTTTTTTTTTTTTTTTTTTTTTTTTTCATGGTCTCTTCTTGGGGCTGCTCACTTGACTCTCACACAGGGATCTGCGCTGATGATTATTGAACTCAGCTAATAATAGACCTTCAAATCTTCGCTAGCTACTTGGGTTCCTGTATTGATTAGGAACTCACAACATGAGTGACTTCATGCCAAGACTTTCCCAGCTATGGAAATGTGCATACCCAGGGGCCATTAGTCTGAGTAAGCTGTTTGAAAACACATGTCCTCCTTTGTAGGAAGCAGGTTCACTTCATTCTAGTTGTGATGCCCAAGGTTAGGGTTGTAGTGAGGGTCTTTCATTGTGATAGAGGCTTTTTTTGTGCTCAGGTTTAGTCATATGTGTCAGTCTTTTCCAGACATGGTGTCACATAGAGGTCTTGGTTTTTGTGAGCTGTGGGATCCAGATGGTATAGAACAATGTTCTCAACCTTTCTAATGCACTGACTCTGCAATACCGCGTTCCTCATGTTGTGGTGACCCCAAACCAAAAAATAATTTGAGTGGCTACTTCAAAATTGTAATTCCAAATAAATAACATTTCCCAATGGCTTTAGGCAACCTGTATGTTTTGGTCATTCAACCCTGACCGGGGTTGCGACCCACAGGTTGAGAACTGCTGGCATTGAAGTTAGCAACTCTAAGGAATTTTCAGGGTTGGGAATAGGATGGGGAAGATAACCTGATTTCCATCTAAACTATGCATACATTGCTTCTGATTTCAGATACTGCAGGAAATCCTTTGTGTCCAAGAAGCAGCATTTTGTTTTCTTTTCCCCCGCAGGGAAACTAGAGGGCCAACTATGAAAAAATCTCCAAAGCATTAAGGTAAGCAACCCCTGAGAAGTTAATCGAGTACAGTTGATTTTTGTGTCAAGAATTACAGTATTTTCATTTAAGGACTGAGTGGTTAGCAAAAGAGAACTAACTGACAAAGAGAAAGAAGCATGTTAAAATCCAGGCAAGTGAATTAGGCCGCATCTAGAGTTCACTGGCTGAGAACCACAGAGTGCAAAGCTATACTTTAAGATTTTGGGACTAGGCAATAGATGGGAAGTCTAAGCTCCTACCTGGAAAGAGCAAAGATGCAGAACTGATCCCAGGCATACATGCCATGCTGATGCCTAGCTGTGTCCGTCATTGAGACTGGGTGACTTGGTGCACTCCTGTAATCCCAGTGCTAGGTGGCTGAGACAGTAGGATCACTGAATCTGAGCTGCATTGGAGACCCTGTACCAAACACAGTTTTTGAAAAGTACCTTTTCTTCAAGTGGAGGAGTGTTAAATGCTGACTGACTCTCTCTGAGATTCCCAAACTGTTGCAGGATGATGACGTGTGGCTGGATGCCTTTTGCTATGACGCGTGACAGTGGGCAGTATCTGGCAACAATGGGAGCCACACTAACATACTATCTGTGCATGGTTGAGGGATGGCCAACCTCTGGGCTTGAGTGTGGCCCCCACCTCTGAGAGGAGTTTTCGAAATTCCAGGATTGTAGTTATCTCCTGTCTCAGGCTGATGCAGGTGTCAATCCTCCTCTCAGAAAACAGAGTTAGTACTGGCTTGCTGATGGTTGCTCTTAACTGGGAGAGGCCATCTCTCCCGAGAAGCAGTATGCAGCAATCTGGCTTTTTCGTTTCTGTTGTTTTCCAGTATTTGCTACAGGGTCTATCTATGCAACTGGGACTCTTAGTGATCTTTCTGCTCTCTGCCTCTCCTGCACTGGGATTATAGGAGTGTGCCACCACACCCTGTCGACATGGGTGGCTCAGCAACCTGGTAGTGGAGCTGGCATAGCATGGGGTACGTGAGATCAGACATCAGTCCCTATGTGTGCCTAGGCAGGCACTTCATCTGCTCATCTGTTTTATTGTCCCTGAAATTCAAACTTTTAGAGTTCTTATCTTTTTTTTTTTTTTGTCTTTTTGAGACAGGGTCTCGCTATGCACTTGAGGATGGCCTTGAGCTCACTTTTGTAGCCCAGGCTGGTCTCGAACTCACACCAATCCTCCTGCCTTAGAGTTCTTATCTTTTAATCTCTATGGGCATTTTTTTTTTCTGGTGTTCTTAG
Source organism: Myocastor coypus (assembly GCA_004027025.1). Classification (NCBI taxonomy): domain Eukaryota; kingdom Metazoa; phylum Chordata; class Mammalia; order Rodentia; family Myocastoridae; genus Myocastor; species Myocastor coypus. The sequence goes on along the minus strand of PVJA010043284.1, from coordinate 14,771 downwards.
TCCTTATATTATGTGGATTGATCTTTGGCTAGAGGGTATGGTGGTCAACCTGGCCAGATTTTCTTTAGGACATTGGGATTTTTATTGTGCAGTTGTTATAGAATGATCAGAACTGGGACAAAAAGGACAGCAAGATTGGATGAAATCAGGCACTGAAGTATCACTATTAGTCTCTTTAAGTTAGCTGTGAGCCAGCGAAACTTCCCACATTTATTAAGGTCTACATTACTCTATCAAATAGGTACTTCAGGTTAACATCACTGTCTTTCTGAATATTAAATGTTTTAAACTAAAGATGGAACTGGTATTATTAAGGGCTACAAACAGCCCAGGGATATTCTTAAGTAATTGGTGTAAACAAACTGCTATCTATATTGCCTTCCAGCGTTCACTAACTAGTTCCTGCATCACTGATTGGTAACTTCCCATGTAGAGGAACAAAAAATAGATAGTTATCTGTTACTACCTTGTCTCTAACTTGCCAGAGTAACATGGAGTCAGTATTCTTAGGCTCTGTTTTTTTTGTTCCTTGCTCTCTTGGTAAACTTCTGACTTATATCACTATATGCAGTGAAGGCTGCATCTATTTTGAAGGGCCTGTGATCAAGGAAAGGTAGACTGTACAGGCATCATAGTCTTTCACCAAAATCTGAAGGGGTTTATCACCCATGTGTGTAACAACAGTAAGTTTTGCTGTATTTAGGCACTTTTGACCCCACTTCTGTGCCAGTGCTTTGTTTTAGCTGGGTTTTCTTCTTCCAGGCAGGGTAAACTTTGGGAAAGTCCATGACATTTGTTTATTTGGGTGTACCATACAATTTTTCCTTCAGTCATAATGTGATATTTTTCAGTTATACAGAGAAGTACTGTGCACAATTCACTCAGGTGAGCATTACATGATACCATATGACCAGGGTGGGATTGTAAGCATAAACATGATGGGAAATAGACCAGGATGAGAATTGGCTGTACACTAAAGTTTGGTGTCTCCAGGGTAGAAAAGGAGGACTAGTGGCTGGAATCTGTTCCATTGTCTGGACACTCCCCTAGTGACAGCTTAAGGAACTTGTGACAAGACAGAATTCCCAGATGTTGGTTTACTCAGTGAGCAGCAGATTGGCTTCATATGAAATCTATAGTCTCCAGAAATGCCTTTTTCAGAACTTTTGGGTATGTTATGAAGGACCTGCTGTGTGGACCGGTTAGGTCCCATTTTTAACTCACTGTGTGTGTGTGTGTGTGTGTGTGTGTGTGTGTGTGTGTGTGTGTGTGTGTGTGTTTGGCACCTTAGAATGTAACCATAATGGACAAAATGTGAGTGCTCCTGCTTGAATGTGAGATTATTTAGGTCTTCTGCTAGATGACTTCCTCTTGGACCTTATGAACTAAAGCAAAGCTTGGCACCCATGTGCCCATTATGTCCTTGTATATGAATCCACAGAACTGCAGGTTTTGACCTAATCAGAAAAGGACCACTGTGTGGACTTCACTGTGTATTACCTGCATGCACGCCATCACTGAACAGACATTCTGTGATTTAACATTTTCTTGCCCACCTGTAGGGGTGATGCTAAGTAGAAGTGAACAGGTTCTCCTTCTGAATCTGAGCTGGACGGAAAGGCAGACTGATTTTTTCCCTGTGGTGTCTTACATTATCAGATGGCTAGAACAGACTGTGTTCTTTCCAGGATTTGGGACTGGAGAGCTGGTAGCATCAAGCAGGGGCCTCTGGTCCCTTGATCCACTTCTGCAAGGGGAATCTGAGAAAATCTTCAGAGCTCACTGTCATATGAAGAAGGCGAGAGAGAGGTTCCATCTCCAAAGTTAAGCCCTAGCCAGTGAATTAATCAGCCAGGCAGGCATTGCTGGTCAGGAAACCAAACTGTTGCAGCAATTTGGAACAAACGAGAGATGGACACATGAGGTGTGGAAGCAGTGACCAGCTTTATTTCTAGACTTGATTCACACTCTTGGCCCAAACCAGGATCACTTGCGAGGAATATAGGTTTCAAAGATTCTGGCAAGCATCTGTTTCTAGCATTCCCAAAGTGCAACTCATTTGTCCTCTCCTATATGACCCAACCCCGTGCCATTCGGGCACCCTCCTGTATACCAAGAACTTCAGCCCCAACTACATATAATCTTGTCTGTGCCTCTAGACCTACAGACCTCAGTAGAAGTTTGTTTAGAAGACTGGTGCATGGCTCATGGGTTTCATGATAATTTCAGTATCTGGTTTCTAAGGCACCTCCTTCCAATTACTAGAGTTTCAGAAGAAAGTCCATTCACAGAGCTCTCGTGCGATCTCTAGAAGCACTGCCATGAAAGCCAGGTCAGCCCCGTGAGCATCTGTAATCAGGAAATCTCGTAGGATGTCAAAGGTTCCTGGGGCCCATAGCCTTTGCAGGAAGAAAAATCTCAGAACATTGCCCTAACTAACCTTCAAGGGACAGAGTGATTCTGTAGCAGTCTGATTGGCAGTTGCTAGAAGCCTGCACCTCGGAGGCCTCAGTCACAGGTGTGGTAGGCATGGTGATTTGTGTGCTGAGCCATGTTCTAGGGGGCCATTGTATTGGTGGTACTCACTTGACCAGGCACAACACTAACTATTACCCCAAGACAAGTAACTTAGGGGTAGTCCCTGGCAGCTTTGCCTGGTAGTGCTTTGCACACAGGTGTGTAGGAGATGTGTCCTAAATCGGAAGGGCTGCTTGGTCTGTCAGAGACAGGAAGGCTCTTGCCATCTGAGAGACTTTAGTCTTCTCCAACCACACCCACAGGTGGCATTATGGACCTTTCCCAAATCCTGTGCTTCTCACCCTGACCCAAAACTCACAGCCTCCTCTCATGTACCCACAGCAGGCTCTTTTAGTGCGCATGGGATCCCTTGTCTGCCTTTGCTTCTAGTCTTAATTCTTTCTTGCTCCTTTCTTCCCATCCATGCTTCCCATCCATAAGCTCCCACCCATGCTGAGGAACTTTCATGTACCCTTCGATCCCGTTCCAGAAAAGTGCAAGGCACAGGATATCGGAACTCAAACAGGGACTTTTATTTTCTATCTGTGGCTTCTAGTGAAGTCCTTTGCTAAAGACTTATATTCTATTTAATATTGGAAGGGTGTGGTTTTGAGATTTCAACTTTATGTCCAAATCTGCAAATTGTAATTTTCTTGGTACTTATGCATGGACATACACCTTACAGGCTGAGTTGGCCTGACAGTGCTGCTGGCTCTCACCACACATACCCGTAGTACTGGGCAATGTCCCTGTCTATCTCCCTCTGCCTGAAGAACTGCAGTTTCCCTAAGGAGGTGAACTTGGCAGCCAGTTCCCGCTCGCGCTGTGCCTGCCTCTTGAGGACTTCTCGCTCTGGCCTCTGCTCTTCTGTGATGGGGCTGGACACCACAGGCTCAGGCACATTGGGTTTCCTCCAGGGAATGGGCTGGCGGCTGAAGTCTTGGAGCAGAAATGGGTGTTGCTGCTGAGGAAGGGACCTGTGCTTGGTCACAGCAGTGGCAATGGGCTCCCTTCTGAGAGAGGCAGCAAAAGGTGCTTCCTGGGGTGTAGGCTGAGACCCTGAAGACTGAGGAAGGCTGGGCTGGGTGGAGGAGGTCAAGTGTGGTTGCCCAGCATTGTGGAGCACTGGCTGAGGTCGTTTGCCAGGCCCCAACAGAGGGCTCTTAATTTCCACTGATTGAGATTGTTCAGCTGTGCTCCTAGGTGCAGTTTGGGCAGGATGAACTGTGGCGGGTCTGCGGGAAGTGTGAGCCTCTGACCCTTGAGGAACAGATCTTGCTTGAGGCTTTTCTGCACTGGGAAAGCACCAAGGTATTACCTTTCCCTTCCTAGGTGGCGGGAGCTCACTCAGGCATGTGGATGGGTCCTCTGTTGCACGTCTATTGTGCACCTTTTGGGAATTGTCCCTCGCACTCTCAGGCCCCTTCTTCTCACATGATGCCTGTGACCATGGTGTGGAGGTGTGCAGTGTCTTTGGTGCCCTGCAAGAAAGGTGCCCAGCTGTCTTGTCCCACTTCTTCCCTAGTGGGTGGAATATCTGCACAGACTCCTGCATGTGCAAGCGTAGGCAGGTGCGTGGCTTCTTAAAGGCTTCTGGACCCACCACAGCCTGGTGTCTCTTTCGTATTACCTTGGTAGCAATTGGCTTTTCCGGGACCTTGACTTTTGGCCCTGGCTTCATCCTCTCTAGAGATTTCTTGTTGTTATTTTCTTTGGTCCTCCTGCTACTAGGTGGATTTTGGCCCTTATCTTGGTTGACGCTGCCTGAAGCTGCTTTCCAAGATTTGCTGGGGGATTTCATATTCTCCTGGGTTGGAGCCCTGTCACCCCGCAGTGCATCCAGAATCACCTCTTCCCCTCTGGTCTTCAGGTGAATTTTAGCCTCGGGAACACCAGTGATGGGCTCAGAGGCTTTATGTTTGTTGCTCTTCACTTGAGGTTTCAGAAGTTTGTTCATCGTGGCCTGCCCCTCCATGCCACTCTTGTCCTCTGCAAGAATTTCAAGGGCTTCCCTGGCTGTGGGATCTTTCGACTGTTCAAGTTCACCCAAGGCCTGGAGCACTTGAGGAAGTTTTATGTCCTCCAATAGGTCACCTACTTCTGCCCAGCCTGGGCTAGACTCAGTGTCTATGTCATGCATCCCTGGTTGCTGGGGATGACTCAGGTGACCGTTTCTGCTAAGGGAATCTATCCAGCCTAGCTGCTCAGTGATTGAATATTCAGTGCAAAGGAGGTGCTCCAGTGGCTCACCAACCTCTAAGGAGAGAAAGGCATCTTTGTTTTCCTTTAGAATGTTCTGGACACCTAGTGGCTTTGAATCGTGTCTCCTCACTTCATCCCAGGGCTTCTGCTTTAGGTGCTCCTGGCTTAGATCCCAGGCAGAAGGTTGAGTGGAATTTTGCAGTGGAGCTTGCTCTGAATTTTTCCTATATAGAGCTGGGTTTTCCTCAGTCAGGTGAGTAGTGCTGCTAGGGTAGGACCCACTGAGTTGAGAATGTTGTAACACCAGCCCTGCCTGGATCCGGACCTGTGATTGCAGGGATTTATCTGACTCTGGGGAAGTCTTCTTGACTGCAAAAGATAAAAAGAAAAGAATCTGGCTTAGTATGGCCCTCAGAAGCCCACTAACTTGGGGCCATTCCTGTGCTAGGCTGATCATAGGCAAAAGCCAGTTAGCAGGTAGGATTTATTTGTCTGTGCCTTCTTCCTTATCACTTACAGTTGCTGTTGTCTGGATTTTTAGGTTCTAGGTGTGTTCTTAGAGGAAAAAGCAATTTTTGAAAGAAATCTATTTGGCCAATGATGGTATACCATTCCCCTCTATGTTCAAGGAAGGCCCTCTTCTCCCTGACAAACTCAGCACCCTGTCTCCATCAACGTACCCACACACGTACACACAGATGTGTACTCTACAAGGTAGACTTCCTCACATGTAGCCTTGTGTTAGCATGTTCCTCTGTACTCTCACCTTTCCTGCTTCCAAAAGAACACTGATCATGAGAGAATCATATTCCTCATTTGAAAAATGAGCCAGAGAAACACTGAGCCTCATGCTTTGAGTAGTATCTGTGAAATACAGTGTTGTACTTTAGGTACAAATGAAGAAATATGCACCTGTCCTTTACAATGTACATTTGCACCCTAATTCACTGTCTCCTCGGTGCTCCTCAGAGCATCTACATGGCCAGATGGAGATCTTCTGTTCCCTAGCAACAGTTCCTGGGAGTGGAGTGAGCTCAGCACAGCATGCGTGATGCTCCAGGACTGATGCTGTACCTGTCCCTCCACACACCAGGACTGCACTGCAGATTCAGCTCCTCTCTACCATGCTAACAGGATTCCTTTCCCTTCATGTTCTCAGTACAAACCTTGGAGACTCAGTGCCATGTTAGCTTGAGTAGGCTGAGCACAATAGGTGGCAGGCGATGAGGAGACTGAGGATTCCATACTTGTTTGCGGTATCTCCTTGAGCACCATTACAATTTGTGGCTGGTGCCCAGTGGCCCCAGTGTCTGGGTGTGACACACACTCATGAGTGTACCACCATCCATGCTGAGCAGATAGCAAAGGTCTCACTGTGCCCTGTGTGTAGTAGTGGCTGAGTCCCTTATTTGGCATGCATGGTGGTTGTCCGAGTGTTGCACGAACTAGGCTGGCTGATGGGTATACAGGGATCATGGAACGGGCATGGGCTGGCATGGATGTTGAAGTCACCACCGGACTCTGGTCAGTGATCGCTGTGAAGGGCTCCAGTGGTCGGGACTTGTTTGCAGAGCTTGTCCCATCATCCCACTGCCACATGCCCTGGTAGGAATGAGCCAACATAGATAGTTGGCCTTTGCCACCTGTCTCTGCCAAGCTGTTTTTGCTACAGTGTTGGTACGTGTAGGGAATGTCCATAGTTGGCTGGCTGTAGAGGGTAGAGTTGTAGGGCAGGATCCATGATGAACTGAGAACTGGGGTCTCCATCTTGGAAGAGCTGTGCGCACTTGACATTAAAGGAACAGCTGTGCTCACGAGGGTAGTTGAGAGCGGCGTAGGACTGGAGGCTTCCGCAGGTGATGGGATTTGCAAGTATTCTGCAAGAAACAAGAGCACCATAAAAAAGGAATGAGACTGATAAATTCTCATGATAGTTGAATACTAATGTGAGCTATGCTAAGGCTCTGGTAACCACGAAGCCTGTGATAGCAATCTTCATGGCAAGGCTGGCAAGAAAAGCCTTTCTGGTGGCCCTTGCTGGCTGGAGGACTTTGTGAGTCTTCCCTTAAGCTTCGTGTTTCCCTACTGGGTCGACAAGGACTCCAAGAAACCCACCCATGTGTGCTGCACTTGCCTCAAGAAGCCTTCTTCTCTGTGCTATTGGCTCCCTAGGGCCTGAACCCACACTGGTTCATGACCCAGAGCAGTGTATTTGAACCCTTTCAGACCAAGAGACCCTTAGCGAGCTTGAAGCCTGCTCAGTTATGAGCGAGGACATTGACACAAATGAGCCCCCCGGGATTGTTCACCATGTCCCAGAGTTTACTGTTGCGAGACATTTACAGTATCGGGCTTGTTTGCATGTGGTTTGTGAGTCAGCAAATTCCAAAGAGGAGAGAAAGAACTGTACTCACGTGACTTCGTTATTCACTTGGCAGAAGAACTGCTGCTTACCACTGTTACCTTCTAGCATGTCATTTTCCACTGGCAGGACCCTCCCTGTCTCCTAGGAGACATTCACCACCGAGGTTGTTTGGAAGATTGGAATGGTCATTGCTTTCCTTCTTCAAGCCTAGCTGCTGATGCTAAGCCACCTTTCCTACCTCCGTGGCCTGTTTCTCAAGAAGTGTCTCGCGAAAGCAAAATATGCTTTAAAATTTTTGACCTGTAGGTTACTCATCAACAAAGTCGTTAGGGGAAAACATAGTGACAGTTCACCTCTTCCCAAAAAGGGCATGGTATACATGAGTTTCTCCGATGGAGCTAGAAGAGCCTCTGGAAATGTGTACAGCGTCAAATGTAGAACAAGGGCATTGCAGACTGGAATGACTTGTGTGGAACACAATAACAGTTGTGGCACGGAATCACAAAATTGTTCATTTAGTAGTTTCTTTAGTGAGTGTGAAAACATAGTGGACTTATGGAGAAAGAATGTGCTGCTATGTGAGCTACTTTAGCAAAAGAAACAACATTCATCCTGCGGTATGGGGTGTGATCAGCCAAAAGCAGCCCCCAGGAAAAGAGGATTTTGAATGCTGTCTCCTGAGTAGATGTGTGCTGGGAAATTCTTTCGGTGAAATGTGTGTAACATGCCCCTGACTGCAATGAGTGTACCTATGTAGCAAGTCTTAATGCACTGCAAATCCTTTGTGAATGTGTGCTAAGTGGTACATGTCTGTAGTGTTGCACCAGGAGGATAAGTGAGTGTTCCTGGTCCCAGAATTCATTCTGGGGCTCAGGCTTCTCTAGTTAGTGTTTCCAGATCTCGCAGGTGTGCAAACAACAAATGAAGGTGCCAGAAACTCTTGGCAAGAAGCAGAAAACAGTGTAAGGGAATCCCACGCTTGTGCTCCTTCCCTGATCTCTTGATGGTCACGTGGCAAGAAATGACTTTCTTGACCAGGAATCATTTTATAGATATCATATCTCAGAAGAATCTGGGAAAGACACACTGGAAGACAACTGTGAAAATTTTCATTTCTTCAAATAGCATACAGAACAAACTTTTGGAAATTTCAGGGTATATTTTAGTCTTAAAAAGAAAACTTTTAGAATGTAAACAAAATACATTGTTTTATTGTATTCAGTAATGTTTGATTTTATTTTTGTTTATATGATTTAGAGCTTTTTATCATCTGTAGCTTTCTACATGTGACAGTACTACATTTTGCGTTTTGTTATTTTGTTTGTTTTTTCAGTATTTTCTTTACACCTGCCATTTTACTATTAAAATTGGAAACACTGCGTGGCTTGCATAAACCTCTAACTCTTTCCTCATTTTTTGTGTTCTTTGACATAGCCTCTCACTGACATGCACAGGCTTACCTTTTACTTGTGATCCTTTCGCCTCTGTCTCACGTGTAGCTGGGAGTCCAGGAACTAAAACAAGTTGTTAAAAAGTCCATAAACTGTTATTAGCGACCAAAATTATTATTTTATTTTTTAATTAAAATTTTATTTACTTATGTCTTTACATATAGTACAGGATTTCAAAACCAGGAAATTTTAACAATGGTTATATGACATATTTTCATCATCAGATCAGTTTAGATTAATAGATATCAGTGTGTAAGATTGATCAAACAGTTTAACCTTAACACTTTCAATAAACATTGATTTTTTTTTTTAACAGTTGACACACTGCACATTGTCCTCCCAATAGTTATACAGAGCACACTGTGTGGGCATGACCCACCCTCTTTTTGATGTTGCTAAGGAAAAAGAAAATTCTTCTCTTTGATTTAAGAGGAAGCAGATGCATACACAGTCCAGTGTTCCACAATTGCCTTGGGCCACCAGTGAAATTTACAACATTGAAGGCTATTGCTCCAAGCCTCCTACAGCTCATCTCACCAATCTAGCTCTGTGTTTCATGCCTTGTAATTAAGCTTTATTCCTCGGTGATCAAGGGCAAGTCAAAGCAAGACCTGTATAACAAAACATTCATCTTTTCTATCTTCCATGGTCAAATCTCCTCAGGATTAACTTTGGAACCATATATAGTGCTTCATAGAACTGTTGTTAGTGTCAGTCTTTGGGATGAGTCAAGGCAATTGCTTGACCAGTTTGCTTTCTGTGAAAGCCTGAGAGAATGTTTTTCTCTGGGTGACTCTCCTTAGACACCCTATAGTTCATTCATCCCTTTCCTCTGAGGTCCCATAATCTCCTTGACCAGGAAATATGGGACACCCCTGAGTTATAGGATATTACAGCACAAGTTTTCTTATGTCCCAAGTCCTTACCGACTTTGAAGGGCTAGGGCCAAAATATTGGCTATCCTCATAGCCCTTCTTTTTCTCCAATTTTTGGTCTGTTAACTTACATTCTCAACCTTCCAGCAAAAAAGCTTTGTGATACTATTACTCTATAACATAGGTACTTGAGCTTATCATCACTGGCTTTCTGATTATCAAACATCTTTGACTTAGCTTGGAATTGATATTTTGTGACAATCATTGATATTCTAATAACTCTCCATAGAATGTGATATAAGCAGTTACACAAGTTTTACACAGATATTTGGAAATTCAAGGAAATACAACACTGTAGTCTGTCAAGCCTATGGTACTTGGCCCGGTCTCTTACTTTCAACTAATACAGAGAGCATACCTAACTGAGTTTACATTGGGAGCAGTACACATCAAAAAGACAAGAGTGACGTGCATTTCAAGCATAGTTTTAGTGTTACATGGTGGTATGATCAGTGTGATGAACCTGAAGGTTCTTAGGACCAATATCTTATTCATCTTGTGTACATAAGTGCAGGGTTTTGCTCCTGATATGTTTCCTCTTTTATCTGCTTCCAGTCACTTTGTTGTTTAATCCATAACACATTCAGCTGTGTTATGCCCTTAAGTTCGTGTTTTCTTCTTTAAAGTTCTTATATTAGGGAGACTATACGATATTTACACATATAGGTCTGGTTTATTTCACTAATGAGTATATGTTCAATATACATCCATCTATATATGAAGTCTTCAAACTTATCATTCTTTATGGATGAGTAGTATTCCATTGTATAAAAATACCACATTTTTTTTTTAACCATTCTTCAAATGATGGACATTTTGGTTGTTTCCAAGATTTGGCTATTACAAATTGGGCTGCTATAAACATAGGTGCACATATATCGCTATGGTATGATGTTTTCAGTTCTTCAGGGAAAATTCCTGGTAGGGGGATAGCTCAGCTGAATGGGACTTCCAATTCTAGTTTTGTAAGGAAAGACAAAAGGAATAAAAATAGGTAAAGAAGAAGTAAAATTATCACTCTTTGTACATGACATGATAATCTACTTGGAAGACCCAAAGAACTCCACTAAGAAGCTACTAGAATTAATACACAAATTCAGTAACATAGCAGGTTATAAAGTCAACACACAAAAGTCAGTGGCATACCTCTACACAGGTAACAAACACACTGAGAAAGAAATTAGAGAAGCAGTACCTTTTATGATAGCACCAAAGAAAATGAAATACTTAGGGATTAACCTAACTAGAGAAATAAAAGGAGCCGGGTGTGGTGGCTCACGCCTGTAATCCCAGCACTCGGGAGGCTGAGGCAGGAGGATTGGTGAGAGTTCGAGACCAGCCTGGGCTACAAAACTGAGCTCAAGGCCAGCCTCAACTGCATAGCAAGACCCTGTCTCAAAAAGACAAAAAAAAAAAAAAAAAAAAACGAAAGAAATAAAAGGATTCGGTGCAGCCTGAGGCTGTGTGGATATGGCTTGCGCCACCGCTTGCACCCTGGCTGACCAAGACAGGCTGTTGAAAACCCTACAGCTACCGAGATTCAAGATGTGTGCTCAGCAGTTGGACTTAATGCAGTTATTGAGAAAAATAAGATGTACTCTAGGGAATGGAATCATGATGTTCAATACAGAGGCAGAGTTCGAGTCCAGCTGAAGCAGGAAGATGGCAGCCTCTGTCTGGGACAGTTCCCATCACGTAAGTCAATAATGTTGTATGCAGCAGAAATGATACCTAAGTTAAAAACCAGGACCCAGAAAACAGGAGGTGGTGACCCAAATCTTCAGCAAGGAGAGGGAAGTAAAAAAGGAAAAGAGAAGAAGAAGTGGTGACCGGCTATGAGCATCAAAGGTGCAGCCCCTCCTCTGGGTCACGCTGGAGCAACCTTCATTGCTTTTCGTTTGCGTCAATCACCTGAACTACACATTTGTGCCATCTTCATCATCAAAGTTGACTGTAAAATGAGTCCATCATAGTAGAACGTGGTGGAAATTTGCATCTAGCTTTTCTGTAGTATTAAAAAAAAAATATTTCTTTCATTGAAGAGTTTTTGTGAAAAATATTTTTAAATGGACAGTGGACTTCCAGAAGGTATTGGAAATCTTTCTGTCCTCTGTGTAAGCATGTATTTCAGATAAATAAGTTTAGTAAAATTAGAAATACACATTTTGTTCACCTTTTAAGTTAAATAAAATTTTAAACTGCAAAAAAAAAAAAAAAAAAAAAAAGAAATAAAAGACCTTTTCAATACATTACTCTGAAAAAAGACATCCTAGAAGATTTCAGAAAATGGAAAGATATTCCCTGCTCCTGGATAGGAAGAACCAACGTTGGTAAAATGGCCATACTCCCTAAATGGTTTTACAAATTTAATGCAATTCCTATCCACATACCATGAACATACCTCACAGACCTGGAGAAATCATTCCTAAAATTTATTTGGAACCAAAAGAGAGCCAGAATTGCAAAAACAATTCTGGGCCACAACGGTATGGCAGGAGGCACTACAATTCCTGACCTAAAGTTATACTACAAAGCTACAGTAATAAAATCAACATGGTATTGGCAAAAGAATAAACCTGAGGATCAGTGGAATAGATTAGAAGATGCAGAAGCAAATACAAACACACTTAGCCTCCTCATTTTTGACAAAGGGCCAAACACATTTACTGGAAGAAAGACAGCCTCTTTAACAAATGGTGCTGGAAAAACTGGCTCTCCACATGCCGAAAACTAAAACTTGACCCTAGTCTATCACCATGCACTAAACTAAAGTCGAAATGGATTAAAGATCTAAATATTAAAAGAGAAACATTCAATCGCCTGGAAGAGAAACTGGGAGAAAATCTTGAAGACATCGGAGTAGGCGAAAAGTTCATGGACAGAAATCACATTGCTTGTTTAACACTTGAAAGGATGAACAAATGGGACCTCCTCCAGCTAAGAAGTTTCTGCATGTCAAAGGAAATCACTAACAGAGTGAAAAGACGACCCACAAATTTTGAAAAGATTTTAACTAACAAGTATTCAGACAAAGATCTTCTATCTAGAATCTACAAAGAACTAAAAAGCATTAGGGTTTCAAAATTCAAAGACCCAATCCAGAAATGGGCATCTGAAGTGAACACACACTTCTCAGAGAAAGAAATGCAGAAAGCCTACAAATACATGAAGAAATGCTCCACATGGCTAGCCATTCGTGAAATGCAAATCAAAACAACACTTAGATACCATCTCACCCCCCAGAAAGAGTGGCTATCATAAAGAAAGCAACCCGCAACAAATGCTGGAGAGTCTGTGGGGAAAAAGGAACCCTTCTCCACTGCTGGTGGGAATGCAGATTGGTGCAACCATGATCAAAATTATTTTACAGAAACCTGCAATGAGAAATATGTATCTAGATGATTTGTACTTAGACATGAACAAGTAATTTATTTGAATGCTGATGTATCAAATCTCATTTTCAGTAGGATTATTAATGAGTGTGTTGATATCAAACATGTATTCTGTTTGTGGAAGTAAACTGTCATCAAGATGTGTAACAACTTTCACCTGAAACTTAATAAGCACAGAAAGAACATCTATTTGTAGTACACAAGAGATAATAAAATGTAATTTATAACATGTACTCAGTTTAAAAAGCAATCAGAAATAGAATGGTCCATTGAGGATGACTTTTATTAGGATATTTATTTATTTTTATTTTTTTATTTTTTTGTCTTTTTGAGACAGGGTCTCACTGTGTAGTTCAGGCTGGCCTTGAGCTCACTTTTGTAGCCCAGGCTGTTCTCAAACTCGCACTGATCCTCCTGCCTCAGCTTCCCGAATGCTGGGATTACAGGCGTGCGCCAGCACGCCTGGCTCGTCTATTAGGATATTTATAAGGTGAATCACATGTGAAAATTTCCAAGGTTCACACCCAACCTTCTCTCTCTCTCTCTCTCTCTCTCTCTCTCTGTGTGTGTGTGTGTGTGTGTGTGTGTGTGTGTGTGTGTGTGTGTGTGTGCGTGTGTGGGGGGGGCATATGGCTTGGAAAAAGCAGTAGGAAACCACGACTTATGAAACCTGACATTACCAATAGGGTCCACTCTCCCAGGGAAGCATTCTGCTCCCTCATAGTCCCTTTCACACCATTCAAGGAAGCCTGGCCAGGCCTGCTACCGTTACCCTTCTCAGAGAAGATGGCACTGTGTGTTCTTTCTGGGTCCATTGAATATTTTGGTCCCTGTCCAGATTGCATCCCATCATCATCCACAAAGGATACTCTTCTGCACACCCTTTTTCTCTTTCTTTTTGGTATTTTTATCCCCCTTCATTTTGTGTGTTTTCCTCATCGTCCCCAACCCCTCCTTGGCCCGAATAGTTCCCCTTGGCTCTACTTCATGGACACATCTCCTATACCCTTGTCCTTCTCAAGTTTCTCCCTAGGTACATCACCACCTTCTGGTCTTGGAGTGTCTCTGTGTGTGTTTTCACCCAGTTGAGAAGAAAACCTCTATACCATGTGAATAGAATAGTCTGAATATCATCACAGGAGAAGCGGAAACATTAGTGTGTGGACAGTGGCAGTGGTGAAACATCGTGATATAAAACTGTAGTTTTCTACCCCACGTAATTTATTTCTTCCCACCCACCCCCATTTTCTGCTGAAATAACAAAATTTAAAATGTCCCTGGTTGGGCGGGAGAGATAGCTCAGTAGAATAAGCACTTGCCTGGCAAGCACAGGGTCCTGAGTTCAATCCCAGGCACCGCAAAAAAAAAAAAAAAAAGTTTCTGGTTAATTTTCTTTGCCCATGCCCTCCATGGTGAAAAAGAAAAGAGCACAGGCAGGTAGCCAGTGTCTGGGAGCTTGAAGAAACAGTGTGGCCAAATGATAACCATCTTTCCAAAGCCCCAACCCTGCAGAGATATGTGCCTTCATTGGAAGGTAACCCATGGAATTCCAGTGGAAGATGTTGCTGTTGTCTCCAAACATCTTTCCTCACTATGACACTGATTTGGGATAAGAGAGAATGGGTGAAGCCAAGGACCTTGTTTTTTCTGTATCCTTACCTGACATAGTTAGGAAAGGGTGGTATCAATTGAAGATCCAAAGGATTAGGAGAGAGTATTGAAGGCTATCTGGTTCACTGAAGTCAAAATGTACAAGTGTCCAGTAGGAAGAGCACTGGTCACTGTTCACTGAGGAAGACCCAGACGTACAGTTGAAAAACTCCAAGGAAACATAAACAATGCCAGCCAATGGTCGGCCTGCCAGCTGGGTGATATCACAAGCCAGGCAGTTGAGGGTCTAAGGTAGCCA
>PVJA010043283.1:0-16854 GCA_004027025.1 Myocastor coypus | reverse complement strand
TACCCATATTCCCTAGCCTGCTTTTAGCCCTCAATAAAACCAGAGCTTCTGGAGCTCTGGGCTCACTTCAACAGAGATAAATCTCAGTGAGACCTCTGAAGCTACCTTCCAAAAAACAAAAAGTTCAATAGCTTACAAAAAAAATGGCAACAGCAAAAAATCACAGAAAAAATTTCTCAGAATATTAGAAACTGGACCCAAAGAAATAATTTATAGCAGAAAAAAATTATGCCTAAGGAACTATACAAAAAATTATAGGAAAAAAATTGGTGAGGTGACAGGTGAAAAGGCAGATATGGTGTGAAAAAGATAGGCTTGGGAGATAGCTCAGCAGTCTAAGCGCCTGCCTGGCAAGCCAAAGGTCCTGAGTTCAATCTGCAGTAACTCAAGTCATGCCAACCCTGGAACCCCCAGCACACTATGCAGGTCCCACAATGTGGCATCATGGTGCACACCTGTAATTCTAGCACTGAGGAGGCTGAGACAGGAGGATCACTATGAGTCCTAGCTGTGTAGCAACACCTGGTACCAAAACAATAAATGAATATTTAAAAAAAAAAGAAAAGAAAAATATTCAGACATAATAAAAAAAAGATGCCAACTGTGCTCTGCATGAAAAGATAGAAAACAAAACACATGCTATCTTTGTGATATCTGTACATGGAAAGTGCAAATGTTATGTTTGAAGACTGCCTTGTGTGTGACATTTTAAGCAAAGATTATCTCTGTAGTAGACCTTTATTTGCAATGACATTGTAGTACATATAGAAATTTATTTTTGATGCTATGTTTTAGGTTTGGTAAGCAAGCATATAGCTGACGTGGTTCATGTTTATATTCAGCTGAATATAGTTCATGTTTATTCTACTCATGTAATACATTAAGAATTTAATAGTTTATTTTATTGCTATTGCTATTTTATGTTCCTGTTAACCACAATAATTAGAACATCCTAAACAAACAGCAAGACCAGAAAGCTGTCTGATATGTCCTACAAACAGGCCAGGAAGGGTCAGCGAATGGCTCAATGGTCTAAAGCACCTGCTTTGGCAAACTTAGGCAACTGCAGGGACTGCAGTTCAATCTCTGGCACCACATGCAGCGCCACCCCCAGCCCCAGGGCAGGCTGAACTGGCTATGAACAAACAAACAAACAAACAAAAAAACAGGCCAGGAAGACAAAACACATGTGTCTTCAGTGTATGAGATATTTGTGTAAAGAACATGCTGAAATCATGTGTGAAGACTACCTTAGTCATGATAATTGAATTAAATATTTCTTTTTTGTAGGCTTCTGCTGGTGTCTTCATTGTAGTTCATATAGAAATTTACTTTTGCTATTGGATTTTAGATTTTGCACACTAAAAAACAGTCTAAGTTGAAAATTTTAATGCTGTCTTATAAACACTCAGAAAATACTAAAAATCCAATACTTTATTTTTGATAGGTTCTCCTGTTAAGCACTGCTTGTTTAACATAATAAGCCACACAATTCTAATTCATCAGCAATAATATTCTAAACCATCACCAAGGGTTTTGTCCACCCATGAGGATTTGCCTTCATGACACAGTTGGTGCAATGGCCTTTATAGTATCACCGTGCTGGACCTTGGGCGCCAGCGCCTCTTACTGTCTGGTGTTACGGCTCTCTCAGTACTGGATGCTTAGAGCTGCTGGCCCTGTGGCTTCCAGCTGCTCCATCAGCTCCACTGTAGCCAGGCCTATATGCAGCTACCTGGAGCCCTATGGGGAATGTTGGCTGTGTCTCTGTAGCTCACCACTGCTTCAGCTGACCGCTCTCTACCATTTCCTGTTTTCTCCTCCCTCACCAGTGGTCTCAGGCTTCTGGTCTCAGGCCTCAAGCAAGCCTTATCCCTCTCCACAATGTCTGCAGGCCTTAGACCCTGCCCTGCCTTGGCTTCTGCCCAGGGCTTTGTACATCTTCCAGCCCCAAACTAACCTGGAATTCAGCCTTGGCTTTCACCAGAGCCCTCAGGTCTGTGACTATAGCATTTTACTGCCCCAGCCTCTTCTGGTCTGCTTCAGAATCTCCTACTCAGCTGCTGAGGCTCCGATCTCTAAAACTATTCAGGATAACAATCTCTGGTACTGTTATATAGCCAGCTCATCCCACTCTTGCTGAGGTAAAAACACTAATAGTGAATACCATCATCCCAATGAAGTCCTTATGAGGATGTATACTGCAAACTGGTGGGGTCCTGTGTCAGCAAAAACCCTTCTGGTCTGATCCAGCACGGACTAGGAAGCACTGCTTATGTGCAAAATGCATGCTGTGTAAATACAATCTCTTGTGTTTTGCAGACCTGCTGCAGGGGTCAGCATCACATGTATCCCCCAACCATTCTTTTCCTTGCCTGTTGCACCCAGGGCCGGATCTTCTACAGTTGCTTTGGGACAACTGAGAGAGTGCAGGTGCCCTGGGGGAAACACAGCAGACAGCCTGAGCTTTGGAGAATATTAGAAATGGACTCTGTTGCCTATTCCTAATTTTTTGCCTTAGTTATGATATCTTTTGGCAGGATTGGGGGTTAGGGAGTGCCGCTTCTTACAGACAGCAGCAGTGCAGGAAGCAGGAGAGGATTAGAACAGCCACCAGACAGGCTGCGCCCCTTGATAGCTGTCAGGGGAAAGGGAGAGGTCTGCCTCAGCTCTCTCAGCAACAGCAGATGAAAACAAGCTTCTGTTTCTCTAACAGAGACATCTGTCTATTAGTAAGACATACATATTTTTTATCCTCTGAGCACTTACACATTTTCAGGTGAAATCTTATCAAAATATAATCTTAGAAGAGAAAATTTTACAATGCTTTGAATTTTAATTTTGGTCTCCAAAGATGGGATAAATTATATGTAATTTTGTGAATTGTTGATTATCATGAGAACCTGACACTGAATAAGAAGATTAAGAGAAATATTTTGCCTTTGGAAGATTAACAAAATTTGCCCTTTTAACAAAGGGCAAATTTTATTAATAACTGAGGAAATAATCTATTATATATCCTTTGTCAACAATTTTAAAATGCATTACAACATTTCTACCAAAAAAATCTGAGTTAGTATACTTGAAATTGTAAATGAGCATGGAAAATATATTAATGAATAAAAATATAAGAGGATATATAAAACCCATCATAATATATAGCATCTCATTAGAGATGTGAACATACCAAAGAATGCCTTGTTTTTATTTCTCATTATTCTTGGTAACTCTGCTGTAAAGATAAACATGTATTCTGTCTTTCAAGATTGAAACAACACACACACACACAGAGTAAAACAAGACAAGAATGTGTTAAAATACAAATTCAAGGACTAGTATTAGCCAAGAAAGGCTTTTACTTCAAGAAATTCAATATTTGATTTTGTTAGACTAATAGGCAGTAGCCAGGAGTCAATGTCTGTGTATGTTTCTGTGCGTGTATATATATCTTCATTTCCAAATAGACATCAGCCATCATATAAAAGAGTTAATTCTAATTTTTTGGCAAGAATTTTAAGTTTTCTGAACAAAAGGAAAAGTTAGAAAAACAGCACTAATTTTCAGGACCCATCAGATTGAAGATATCATGTTACTGAATAGTATCAGCTCCCAGAAGTCATGTGCACTGTGGCCTATCACAAGCACTTTTTGTTCTAGTCACCTTTAATTTCCCATCATGCAGTGAAGTGCTGGCACATCATTCAACATTTGCTGCATTTTCTCACATTGAAACTAATTAAATAGAACCTGTAAATACATAAGGACATCCTGCTTTTAATACTATTTCTATAACCAAACTAATAATTTCTAATCCTACAGTTGCACGAGTCCAAGTATTTGGTGGTAATACACAATAAACATTGCAAATTCTCAAAAAAAATATATCTGTTTTGAAAAGAACACACATAAACACAATTACATCATATATATATATATATATATATATATATATATATATCACCAAATTCTCAATGGTGGCTTATATTTTCTTGTTTATATATGTGGACAGTTCTAGAATCTAAAAAAAATCTCACACTCAGGGTTGGTGAGATGGTTCAGTGGTCTAAAGTGCCTGCTTAGGAAGTCATAGGTAACCACAGGGACTGTGGTTCCATCCCCAGGGCAGGCTGAGCCAGCCATAAAAAGAAAAATCTCATACACATTTAGTGATATTTTCCCCTCCAATATAATACTGGAGCTATTGCCATATTTTATAGATTGGAAGCCTGGAATCTCAGACTATAAATTATTTGTATACAACTTGTATACATTGTAGAGTTGCAATATACAGTACATTCACCATATTTCATGCTGAAAAAGCTGATATTTTGGCATTATTTCAAACTTCATTGAAGTTCTTTGTTTGAAAAAAAAAAAAAAAAAGTAAAAAAATAGCTCCTTGGGCCCGGCAGGATGGCTCAGTGGTCTAAAGCGCCTGCTTAGGAAAGCTTAGGCAACTGCAGGGACAGCGGTTCGATCCCCGGCACCACATGCTGTGCCAGCCCTGCCCTCAGGGCAGGCTGAGCCGGCCATAACAATAAATAAATAAATAAACAAACAAAAGTTCTGAAACAAGAAAATAAAATAAAATAAAATAAAAAATTCTTTAAAAAAGAAAATAGCTCTTTGCTTCACTTTCCCCACTGGGAGTGTGACGAGGAACACAGTGCGGACAGTAAACGCTAATGTGGCTTCTCCTGACCTTGTTCAAAGCAGCTTCCTTGCAATCTTCCTCTACCAAACTTCAAAGTTAATCCTAGTGGACGACTGACATTTCCATTTTACAAAAAAGTAAACTATATTTAAGAAATGTGTCTTGATCAAACAATAAGTAGTAGAGCTGAAATTTGACCCGATGCATTTTACTTCAAATTCCCAGCTTCTAAATGCTACACTAATGATGCTATTCGAGGCAGATAAATTAGATTGATACTAATGTGTAGTCAGAGAGGGACTGGGGTCTTGGGGAAGTCAGCACAAAAATAAAGATGTCAGAATAGTGGCCAGGGGCAAATCATAAGACAACCAGGCCTCTGGGTGGGAAAACAATATCAAAGCCTGTAAGCCTCCTTACAGATGCATAGAAATGTAAGATTATTCTGTAACTAGCACCACCTGATCCAGTGGGCACAGGCGTCAGACTCAAAGGTGGGGGCCAACAACACCCATCTGGACCCGTACTCCCCTCCCTTCCCCCCCAAATAACTTTGTTCACTCCACATATCCCTGCCATGGGACCAGTTTCCCTACTGGGTTAATATTAGATAAATAGCTAATGTTAGCTACTTGTAATCCTATAGGCGATTACAGTTTGATCCATATTGTTGTGACAGTTTACCAATTAACCCTGAAAAATGCTTGAGTCATTGCCTAGTTTGGACCACTCTAGGAAATTCAAGGTGAAATCCTTCTTCCTTTTATTCCCAATAAAACTCTTCTCACTGCTACCTTGGTTGCAGCTTCAACCCTTCATGTTGTGGGATCATGACCTTCAGAAAATTTGGTATCTCCTAAGTAGGGATTTATATTTTTTCCATATCATCGCCAGTTAAATATAATGCATGAAAAGTACTAACATATATTAATCAGTGAACGAAGTCACATAATTGGAGAGTAAACATTGATTTCATGTTAAACATTAAAAAGTGGTTATTACAGAGCATATGCTGGGAATTAGAAGTGGTTTTTAGGACAGGAACAGATTATGTCATATCCTGATGACTAGCATTTGAGTAATGTAGTTCTCTAAAATTTCTATAAAAAGAGTCAGAAATTTTAGAAAGAAAAATGACTCTGAAAACTTACATTTGAAGGTATATTAAGAATAAACATTTCTTTCAGCACATATTGATATTGAATGATCCATTTGTCAGAGTGCCAATTTCAGGTCACTTGATAATTATTAATAATTCTACTGAATTTTGAGTTTGGAGTTCCACTTCCACTTAAACTTTACTTTTCAAGTCATTTTGTAGACATCACTATTATCTGGAGAATTTATCAGATGTGTTAAATAGAGGTCTAGCAATAGTATCTTTGAAACAAAAAGGCGAAATAAGTCAATGCTTATAAATTAAACTAGAACTTCTGCATTCTATTAAGGACAGTATGTCCTTAATAAAAGAAAAGTAGAAAACTTAGGTGGTTTTCTTCCATTTGCAAAGATAACAATATTTTTCTAAATGAGGAGACCCACTTGCCAAAGAGTTCATCAGTTAGTGACTTGAGCTTGAAATACTAAGTGAGATATGATAGCAGAGGGCAAAAACCAATACTCAGAAAGATTTCAATTTTTAAGAAAGAAATGGAAAATCTTATGTGTGCTCTCTGATAAGGTATAAGCACAGAGAACACGTTGGCATTCCCAGAGAGTCCTTGATAGAAAAGGATCCGCTTTTTAGGTACATCCCAAATGGTTTTATAATAGTTTTGAAGGGGTCCAGAAACTGTCACTGTAGCTTAAAAATTATTTTGAGAAGAAGGCATTTGAGTTCCTGAACTCCCTTATCTGCCTAAAAGCAGAGCCTCCCCAAAGAACTGCATTGTTACAAATCCCCTCCACAGAAGCAACTTTAATCATTCCATAGTAGTCAGCACCATATCCAGATAGACACTGTTCTCAAAGTACCTCTCCTGTGTATTCTCCTATGGGTTCATTTATTTTCCCAAAAAAGGCATTTATTTTCTCACAAGTGGTCTTTCTTCCTTATTTCTAAGCTGCATTTTCCAATAAATATATTCTTCTCTATTCCCTTCATCTATTAAGATTAGGCACAAGACTCAAATGCTAACCACCAATTTGAGTTCCATTTCTTTGTGGACTCCCATAAATATGCATGGGATTCAAATCTGTTTTTTTTTTTTTTTTCCTTTGCTCTTACTAATCTGTGAATGTGAATTTAACTCAAATGCACTTTATCTCAAAACTTAAAAGGAAGAATGTTTTTCTTTTTTCCTCCTCCACAGTTTCTTGCCTGTGAGTAAAATAGGCCAAAGGAAATGAGGTGGCAAATAGGAAAGTGAATTTCTGCCTTGTCCTTTACTCTGTGTGATACTACACCTGCCATGGGGTTATATTAGAGCTTCTCCCTTCGTGGTTTTATTTTATTTTAATTTGTTTAGTTTTGTTTTCTTTTGTTTTGTTCTATACATTTTAAAGTTATATGCCCATATATGGTTTTGTTTTATTTTTACTTTTAATCATTTATTTGTATGTGTGCTGTTTTTCATTTTATTTCCTTTGCTGTATTTGTACATCTAATAGTTGAGGAGAAAAAAGAAGTCCAAAATTATATCGTGTTTATTGCATATGAATGGGTTGCCTAGACTCTTTGCCAATTTGGGTATTTCCCAACTTGGAAAGTCTCCCAGATGGGTCCACATAAAAAAGTTATGTCATTCTCCAATTTGTTGTTGACAAATGTTTCTGTGGATGCTAATAGGCATAAATGCTATTTCCTACGCTGACTATGTATAGAAGTAGAGCATCTACAGTAGCACATTAGAGATTCCTATCAGCCAGGAGTAGAAAAGGGTCTGTCAGAGGGGCAGAAACACTGTGATTGTATACAGCAATTAATTTATGTGTAAACTATGCTAAGATAGTGGTTTCTGAAGGGTTCTAGCCAAAACTCAGAGATAGGGTAGCATGCATGTGCCTAGAACTCACAGGTCTAAATTTTCAAAATATAATAACATTGCAAAAATTTATGAAATTGCAATTTACATTGTAAAATTGCTAGCTTTTTAAACATGAAAAGGATAGATTAAAGTTAATAGTGACAGTAAAATGAATCTGTGCCTTTGCTAATGTGATTCTTCTAAAACTAAAGAATATTCAAAACCTTCCCTGGATAGCAGATGGGGAAGTAGAAATAGGGAGTAGTTCTCCTCGCCTAAAGGAAGACATGATTTTATACAGATGTACACAGGGGAGAGAGGACAGTCCATGTCACTGCGTTATCCCGAATCTCAGTGGATCTATAACCCTGGTTCTTGCACAGAGTCTTTTCTACTTTCTCTGGTTTCATTCAAGCAAACATTGGTAAAAGAAACAGAAATAAGAGAAAACGGATGTGACCACAGACAGATTCAGAGAACATAATTTCTTGTGGCAGTTCAAGGTTAGGAAGCTATCAAATTAACCCCCAAATAAGACATGAATTAATATTTAATATGATTTGTTTTTTTGTCACTGTGCCAGTCAGACATGTGGTCCCTTGCATGACATTAATGAGACTATGAGCTCCTTGAGACAGACACCATGTCTGGCTTATTTCTTCATAGCCTATGGGAACCATCCCAGGGATATAGCCCTAGAAGTTGCTTAATATGTATACAAAGAGAGAAATCATAAATAATTAGCCCCATGTTTGTATCAAAGAAGGATTTTCTTCCATTCAAAATTATTCATTTGCCCCCACAACATTCTGAAAGTCTCTAGATTAGCAATGAAGAAATACCAAGATTGAACAGTGAACCAGTTTCTGAGGTCATTTCTAGCAATAACATTTTCCTCTGTTTTAGACAGATCTTTCTTTTTTTCTATCTAGACAAGAAAAAATGTACTCTATGATACTAATATATATATATATATATATATATATATATATATATATATTTCAAAGATAATGGAGATTTTGTTTTGTTTTGCTTTTTTGAGGAGGAAGTGGTGGGTGTGAAAGCCTGGGCAATTGCAGATAAAAACTGCCTCTTTGCTCCAGGTTAAATCACTCACCCTGCTGCGAGGCAATTAGAGCCCATTTCGCTATTGAGCACAGTTAGGTGCTTAATAAAAGGGTCACAGGGACAGGCTTGGAAAGAGGGCCACTCAGTTCTGTTAGAGCAGGAGTGCAAAATGGTCATCGCCCTGACTGGACAGGCAGTTCCATCTGCTGCATTCCTGCATCACACCTTGGAAAGACGACAAAGTACAAATTTACAGTCTTTAAAATTAATGTCGGCATTTGCATGCATTTAAAAAATGCTGTTTTATTAAATTTTGCTTTACATGATAGAGAAAGTTGCCAGAGTTCTCTCCATACATGATAAATCTTTCACTTCTGTTATTTATCGGCAAATGATGGAAGTCAAAAACAATTCATCACCTGCTGGGGCCACTCGTATATAAAACCAAGCCTGCTGTTACCCACAGTGCTCTAAATCAAAACTACATATCGAACACACTCTCTGCCTTGCACATCCACACACTCAGAGGACACAAAAGGCAAACATAATAAATGTTTTCCCTGAAACAGAAGCAGACCCACAGTTGGCCAAAGCAAAACGTCCACTCCCCCACCTCCGAATACAAATAACTGTCCTCCCTCTTTCGAGCAGGAGCATTGAAGGAAAAGCAGCCGATTCTTCTGGCTCTGGCATCTCCGTCTGCAGCCTGTTTCCTTTACCATTTAACAGCTAGCCACCTTTCCTTGAGGTTTTTAGCCTGAATAATGTGTGTAAAGCACAATATAAGCATAGAACTCTTGCTTTTTCTAAAGAAAACAAAGACTTTATATCAAGAATAGGATGGAAATGCAAAAGTAGTTTTGGCTCCTACAATGTGAATATGCCAAGTATGAAAGGTTAAAGGGGCTTACATATGTGGACTTTAAAACAAAAATTGATGACTGCGTTAAGTAGAAAAATGTCAATAGACCTGTAGTCAATAAATATTATATTAATTTTACACATCATGTACCCAAATACCTAGATTAAATCCCACCACAGTCCTAAAGCCATGCAGAAATACGTGCCTATGTCACCGATGCCCTATAGTATCTTAATTTTCTAAAAGGGAAGCAACTCCAATTTCCTATGCAGACTTTGACCATGACAATGACTGGTTGAGTATTATTTTGAGTCCCCGTGGCTACTGCCCATTAGTTCCAGTGGAGAAAGATAATGACTTCCTCATGCAGCAATTTATCATACTACTGCTAGGTCTGAATTCCATATTCAGCCACTACACAGGAAGCCAATGCACAGGGAAGCCAAAGAAAGGCAGCACAGCCTGAAAACCAATCAAGCATCTTGCATCAGTTGCTGATCACTGTGAATTTTTGAACTGACTTAATTATTTTGTCCTACATTCCACTTTACAACGTAAATCAAGGTGTAACCGCTTTGCATGATTCAGGTCTAGAAGATGTGTTTCCATTCAAGGGTTAGAGAAAGGAATGAAACAGAAAACCTATAATAAAGGTTCATCCAGGATAACAAAGCAAAAAGTGACTTACTGTTTTTACATTCTATGTATATTTTCATTCAACAAGTTAAAATATTTGTGCAATAGTAACTCAGCATACTTTTATGTTTTGATTGCCAACAAACTGGTGGGATTTGTTCAGAATCCCACCATCTCTCACTTTTCATTTCTGAGTTGCAGCATACATTTTCAAAGGGTCCAACCAAAGCCTGGCAAGTCAGGAGCTGCAAACAATCAACATTCTGAGATTACAATAGGGATCTTGTTTTCATCAACACTCCGAATAAAGGAAAACAATTATTTCAATGAATTGGACTTCTGACATCTCTAAAGATACAGTTGGGGCAGCAGTCACTTCACCAAATCCAATCTCTTTGCAAAGGCAGAACTCAAGAGATTTATCATTGCCAATGCTGACGATTAGAAAGAGTCATTCATCAATGCCATTTAGTGACCAGGGAATGGATGGATCAGAGCTATCTGAAAGTTGGCTGTTAGTGTTAAAAGGGGAATTCGCCCAGGCAGATAATCCTTTTCTCATAAATGAATTGACTTTAAAAAGTCTCTTATGACTTCTATTTGGAAATACACTACTACGTTCCAAAGCCCTCAGTTCCTTTTTTTCTGGTTCTCTGACCTCTCCTGGGTTGGAACCATTTTCAAAGTTATCTGGAAGCCGAAGAAAGACCAAATGGAAAGGAGACAAAACTTGTTTTAGGTTACTGCTACTTCAGTAGAATTTAAAAATTCTGAAGAATTTGTAAAGGTGAAGACAACTCATGACTAAGTCAGAAGGTGAAGGTGACTGAACCGCACAGAGCTCTACCACTCTCCTCACGTATTTCTTTAGCAAGGCAGAATGGCAGCGACCAGAACTGACCAAAGAACAAGTTCCACTTAACTATGATTCTGCTAATAAATTCTGCTTTTCTATGACGTTTCAATTTTTATAAACATTCTTCAAGCATTTAAAAAAATTCATTGACATATCTATAAAAATACATGCCTAGGGATGATTCATGAAAATTATATTTCAGATACAAATTGTATTCTTCAGATATTGTTTTGTAAACCACTGGATACTTTATTGCATGATTTACCCCCAAACACTACAATTCTTTTAAGTTTACTATTTGCCTGAGATGAATATGATCCCCAGCACGTCTATCCATGTTCCACTCTCTACACCTACTTCTTCAAATTCTCCAATTCCTTATTCTTTTCTACACATGACTTCTTACCCTGGGAGTACAATCTTCCCACACAGTGACTTCCTGCTACACACTCTACTTCCTCTCAGTGCTGAGTTATTTTGTTTTATTATATTCAAACAAAATGCACACCCCCTTTTTAAAGTGGTATTTTAAAAATCATCTCTAAACCAATATTACTCAAAAAGATATCCTTCAGCCAATGACAACTGTTACTTCTGTTCAAGTGTAAAGTTGTGTCGCTTTCCTGCTGTGGCCCACTGACATCCTTGCTGTACCACATCTTCCTCAGTGAAGGAAGCAGTGCGTACACTGACCTGCTACTGCACGCTGCTCCCCCTTGCTAAGGACCATTAATATGCACATACATGGAGGAAGAGCCAACATTCTCTGTGACAGAGCCTACTTAGGTCTAATTGGTTTTATGCCTCACCTACTTTGAAAATGTGTGAATCAATAAATGCAGCTCTCCGGGGAATTAGAATAGGTTCTCCTCTGTTTTCCCAGCTCACCTTCTCTTCTTCCACCACTGAGTGGTTTCAAAGTCATGTGCATCACCCACATCACTCCTTCACTCCTGCTTTCATTCATTCATCCTATGTCAGTGAGCATTAGTAAACACAAGATAACTGTTTTCAGGGAGTTGACCCTCTGCCAGAGACAATAGAAAGCAAGTCAACAGCTCTATAAAGAGAGTTTTCAGAACATCATAACTGCTGGAAGAAGCAGCCGTTTGACACTGTAGCCTGCATACGATGCTTTGAAGTCAATATTTGAACTGGGGTTATTGATATTTGAAATGAGATTAGGGGAAGACCTGCAGGGGAGATAAGGAGATAGGAAAGCTTCAGGTGGAAAGAAACAATGATTACAAAGTTGAGAAGAGGGATGGATCTAACGCATTATGAGAAGGGATCTGTTGAGACTGAGGTGTAATTAGCGAGGTGGAGAGACCCAGATGCCATACTAGAAGCAATCCCAGTGACCCCTCTTCCTTACCCCAGTCACTGCATAGCAGCGTCACTTTCACAGGTATGTCTTTCCAGATGGTTTCATTTTGATTAACAGAATGAATGAGATTAAAAAGCCACAGCTGTGTGCAAAGCTAGAACAGTGACAGCGATAGTGCATCTGATTTGTCTGAGATACAAGTTAAACATGAAAAGTCAACTCCATAGGACCCAGGGTCCAAAGCAACTGAACTTACTTCTTTATGGTCTAAGAAAAGAAAAGCCTGGCACAAATGAGACGTGAGATAAGGACCGAGGAATCGTTCTGGATGTCAGCAAGTGAGCAACAGTGAGTAAACTGGCCATGTTGATGACCTCAGTCTGATGAACATCAGTGACCAAATGGGAAAGTTTAATGTCATCAGCCCTTTTTCAAAATATCAGCCAGCAGTAAGCATCACGTGGGCCTGCAGGGCTCAGAACTTCCAATTCGTTAATAAGGATATGGAACTGGAGAACTGGAAATGAAGTCAGACAAATTTGGAAACTGATAAAATAAATAAATGAATAAATAAATAAATAAATAAATAAGTAAAACCTTGCCATTTAAACAAAAAAAAATAACTTCTAATCTTTGTTAGTCCACTGGCTTCTGGTTTACCAAATAATTTAATCATGGAGCTCATCTGATATTAAAGACAAAGGATAACATCTGGCTGTATCGTATTTTTTTTCTCTTTTGGGGATAGGGTCTCATTATGCAGTTCAGGCTGGCCTTGTGCTCACTTAGTAGCCTAGGCTGGTCTCAAACTCCAAATGATCCTCTTGCTTCAGCCTCCCAAGTGTTTTGATTGTAGGAGAGTGCCACCATACCTGGCTCTCTTTGGCACTTCTAATGAATGGCAGCAGGGGCTGTGTCATTCCCTTTTTGTAGGATGACATTTAAAGCCAGGCCACAATACTCTACAAAAGTAACATGTCACACAGTATGCTCCATTACAAGGATTATGAAGTCTCTGGGAGTTTGGGATTCTTTCCAACATGTTAAGTTTGTAACAAATCCAATACCAGCTAAGTGATACATCGTCCTAAGACTAAGACAGACTGTTGCCACATGGATATATTTTTAATGTTTAGTACTCCTACTGGTGATATCTAATATTACTGGAATGAACACATGTCTAATACTTATTGGTGATAATTAATCTAACGAAATGTACTGCAGGGGACAGCAGTAAACAGTCTCTGATACTATTTAATAAAACAGCTCACTTTAGAGAGGAAAATAAAAAGATAATACATAAAGAAAGGAAGCACTTGAACCACACTGATTTGCATTTTCAACCAGTAAGTAGCACATGATTCCTCTTACATTACTGCTCCAGAGAAAGGGCTGGTCCCATGCAACTGGAGGAAGTTGCTAGAAGACAATGCTGTCCAAGCAGGTTCGTGGTCCCCCGATGTTCCTGGGTGGCAGTTCTAATTTTAGTTGGCCACCATGAGCCCCACTGGGCTACCGAGCTCTCCTACATGCTTGGAAATGTTATCACCAAGGACAGTCTTAAGAAGTTCATGGGGAAAATTCTGTTGATAGTCTGAGCAATCATAGGTAGTTCATTATTTCCACTTTAGTCAGAGAATCATCCCGCGTTGGCTGATATGGTCACCATGAAATAATGACCTCTGGTTGCCTACAGTATGTGTCAGTTTTATGTATGTCTCCAGGTGTGAGGTGTGTTTTCTATTTTTTTTTTTTTGCCTGTGGTTACTTTAATAGAAAAATTTCATGTGTGGTCTACACCTGGCTGCTATCCAAGAACTAAATATAGCAATTTGTTACAGTAATATTTCTCCAGAGTCCTTCAGCAAGAACACAAACTATTTATTTTAAGTTATGCTTAAAGGTGTATTTCATTTTTTTTGGTCTCCTCTCTGGCATAGGATGTATTCTAAGCAGCACTTTGCTCTCAACAGCAGTGCAAGCAATTTACCTCAATAGGTTTTTTCCCAGCCTGGCACATCTCCCTTGCTGGTGTTTACCATTTGAATAATCACATCTGAATTTGGTTTGTAATAGTTTTATCTGGAAAAAAAAATGATTGCACACAGAAAAGCAATAATGCTGCTCCTCCTCCGCAACCCATAAAGACTCTCCTACTCCTTCTTTGTGTCAGGGAAAAAAAAAGTCACAATACAATTTCAAAATAAATAATTTAATTTGTTCCTTAAAAGCACTCAATTGTAGTAAATTATTCTTAGTTTATCACCAGATGTGTAAAACATTCCTTTAAGCACTGTTTGCAATTTCTATTCTTTCCTAGTTTCCTGGCTGTCACCTGTACATGGTATGGCAAGATTTTTAGTACTTTTGGATTTTATTCATTTTCTAAGGCTGCTGTGCGAGAATCTCGCAAGCTCGTGGCTTAAAGCAATGGAAAGTCAGGCTTTCACAGTTCTGTAAGCCAGAAGACACCACTCAAGGAACATTCCAGCACAGAAGGCTTTAAGAAGATCCCTCCCTAGCATCTCTGGACTTGGCTCCTGGCTTCCATGGCAAGCAGAAGCATTCGTCTTCACACGGCTGTTTCTGCGTCTCAGATCACATCTGCCTTTTTCTCATAAGTCACCCGTCCTTGGATTTGGAGTCCTCCTTAAGTCCACACGAAGGGTCCTATACTATGACACCAAAGTTACCTACATGTACAAAGTCCCTAATTTTATATATCATGAAATGTTCTGAGGTTTCAGGTTGATGTCTCCTTCACAAGCTGAAATCATGCTGCTATAGTTTAGTTCAATTTTTTTTTTTTAAGTTTCATAATTACTTTCTGTTTTTATTGTAGGACTTTTCTTCCTCCTGGTAAAAGCATTTTTTATAAGATTTACAAATGAGTGAGGGCCTGCCAGATAGCTCAGTGGACCACAGCGCCTGCATAGGTGGGGTTGCCAGCCCTGCGCCTGGGGCTAGCTGAGACTGACTGAAGCTGGGTGTGCTAGCGCCTGCCTGTAATCAGAGCACTTGCAAGACTGGTAACAGTAGGATCACTCCAAGTCGGATCTATGTAGTGAGACCCTGTATACCTTGTAGTAAGTACATTTTAAAAAAAAATTACGAATGAGTCTCAGAAAGTAAGGTTGCCAATCAACTTCTGATCTTACAGTTGGATTCAGTGGGAGAAAGAAGCTTTTCACTGAGAAAAGATGACAAGAATATGTAACTTTGTAATTATGTCTTATTGTTCCCTATATTTTTCAATTATTATGCCCTCAAAAATTATTATGTTCTCTAAGTGATATGTAAGAAATAAATCTAGCAGTATTGAGTGAATCAAATCATTAACTGCTTCTAAATTGCATAATGTAATGCAATTAAATATTAAATTTTTGAAGAACATTTGATGATCCTAGAAGGTATGAAAAGTTTTAGTTAAACAATATTTTACCTGTGTAGTTGACTATTTATTTTCTATGCCTGACAGTGTTTCTCTTTATAATTTATAGTCTAGTTTTTTTCTGTTTTTATATTTTTGATTTATATTTTAAAAGTGATTAAGACTTTTATTTATAGTTAATCAGTTCCAAAGTCCTTAATTCATGGACTGAAACTGATTTTCCTTTTTGTACCATCATTTTTGTATAGTGATTTAATGTGATTAAATGACACTTGGCCTAACTAGGCACAACATTTACTGTGATCAAGATCTTCCAGTTAGTTTTATTCATTTACAGAATATTTACCAGATTCTGGCTCTTCATTGCACTTAAGGAAATGAAAGTGGTAGTACATTGTGGGTCTTACTCTCAAGGCCTGCAGGTCATAGAAGAGAGTCAAAAGAAGCCAATGACTGCAGTGTGACAAGTGAGTGTGCAAGTGTGTGCAAAATTTCATGAGAATATGTAGGGAGGGTTTGCACTGAAGACTAGGTGATTCAGTTTCCAAAAGAAGGAGCCAGAATGTAATGCAGAATGCCTTAACGTCAAGGAGGAAGGCAAACAGCACTGCACACCGAGGAAACAGTACGTTCAGTGTTTTAAAGCTCTTGGACTGTGAAGGCTGCCGTGGTGGCTTTTGAAAGTGGTGATAGATAAGGCAGAGGGGAGGACATGTGCAGAAACTTCACTTGCAAGTCTCTGGAGAAGCGTTCAAAACGTAAAAGCATCATATAAGTGTCCTTTGTATATTTAACTGTATTCCTTCGGTGAGACTAAAGGGAACTGATAGATATATTGATATCTGGGTTATCAGGCAAGAAGCTAAAAGGGTCGAGGAGGCAGGGGATAATAGCGTTAGGGCAGTGCCAACTAACGGGAGTGCATGGGCTGCCAGTGTTCTTAGACATTGGCTTTGACATCAGGTTACTTACAATGAATATGGAAGAGGAAGTGCAATACTTAGGATGGCTTGGACAGTAATCTTGAGGGTGAAGTCTTCAAGGGGCTAGGAACCTCGAATTCAGTTTTGGTGAGTAGGGAAAAAAATCATAGA
>PVJA010043282.1:0-16794 GCA_004027025.1 Myocastor coypus | reverse complement strand
TGGGACAGGAAGTTAGTCTCGGGAACGCAGAGGCGGGGCAGAGGGGCGCAGGGGCTTACCCGCGGGGGGTGCGCATACTCAGCTCCCAGCGGTGGGGTTTGGGCTGGGCTTCAAGTGGATGTTAGTCGCAGGAACGCAGAGGCGGGGCATAGGGGGGCAGGCGCTTACCCGCGGCGGGTGGGCAGGCTCAGGTCCCAGCGGTGGGGTTTGGGCTGGGCTGGGACAGGAAGTTAGTCGCAGAAACGCAGAGGCGGGGCAGAGGGCCGCAGGGCCTTAGCCCCACCGGGTGCGCAGGCTCAGTTCCCAGCGGTGGGGTTTGGGCTGGGCTGGAACAGGAAGTTAGTCGCGGGCACGCAGAGGCGGGGCAGATGGGCACAGGGGCTAACCCGCGACGGTTGCGCAGGCTCAGCTCCCAGCCGTGGGGCTTGGGGTGGGCTACAACAGGAAGTTAGTCGCGGGAATGCAGAGGCCGGGCAGAGGGGCGCAGCGGCTTAGCTGCCGCTGGTGTGCAGGCTCACCTCTCAGCGGTTCGATTTGGTTCTGGGCTGGAACAGGAAGTTAGTTGCGCGAATTAAGAGGCAGGGCAGAGCGGCGCAGGGAGCTTACCCGCGGCGGGTGCACAGGCTCAGCTCCCAGTGCTGCGATTTGGGTCTGGGCTGGAACAGGAAGTTAGTCGTGGGAACGCACAGGCGGGGCAGAGGGGCGCAGGGAGCTTACTCGCGGCGGGTGCGTAGTGTCAGCTCCCCGTGCTGCGATTTGTGTCTGGGCTGGACCAGGAAGTTACTTGCAGAAACGCAGAGGCAAGGCATAGGGGCACACGGAGCTTACTCGCGGCAGGGGCACAGTGTAAGCTCCCAGTGCTGTGATTTGGGTCTGGGCTGCAACAGGCATTCTGTCGTGGGAACGCCGAGGCGGGGCAGAGGGGCGCAGGGAGCTTACCCGCAGCGGGTGCGGAGGCTCAGCTCTCAGCGCTGCGATTTGGGTCTGGGCTGGAAAAGGAAGTTAGTTTCGGAAACGCAGAAGCTTGGCATAGGGGCGCAGGGAGCTTACTCGCGGCGTGTGCGCAGTGTTAGCTCCCAGTGCTGCGATTTGGGTCTAGGCTGGAACCGCAAGTTAGTTCCGGGAACGCCGAGGCGGGGCAGAGGGGCGCAAGGAGCTTACTCGCGGACGGTGCACAGTTTCAGCTCCCAGTGCTGCGATTTGTGTCTGGGCTGGAACAGGAAGTTATTCGTGGGAAATCAGTGTCCCGGCAGAGGGGCACAGGGACCTTACCCGAGGCGGGTGCGCAGGCTCAGCTCCCAGTGCAGCCATTTTGGTCTGGGCTGGAACAGGAAGTTAGTCGTGCGAACGCAGAGGCGTGGCATAGGCGCGCAGGGAGCTTGTTCGCGGGGGGTGCGCAGTGTCAACTCACAGTGCTGCGATTTGATTCTGGGCTGGAACATGAAGTTAGTTGTGGAAACGCAGAAGCGGGGCAGAGGGGCGCAGGGAGCTTACTCGCGGCGGGTGCGCAGTGTCAGCTCCCAGTGCTGTGATTTCTGTCTGGGATGGAACAGGAAGTTAGATGTGGGAACGCAGAGGCAGGGCAGAGGGGCGCAGGGAGATTACCCGAGGAGGGTGCGCAGGCTCAGCTCCCAGCTCTGCGATATGGGTCTGGGCTGGAACAGGAAGTTAGTTGCGGAAACGCAGATGCGGGGCATAGAAGCGCAGGGAGCTTACTCGTAGCTGATGCGCAGTGTCAGCTCTCAGTGCTGCGCTTTGGGTCTGGGCTGGAAAAGGAAGTTATTTGCGGGAACGCAGTGTTGGGGCAGAGGGGCGCTGGGAACTTACCCGAGGCGGTTGTGAAGCCTCAGCTCCCAGCGCTGCAATTTGGGTCTGGGCTGGAACAGATAGTTAGTTGCGGGAACGCATAGTCGGGTTAGAGGGGCGTAGGGAGCTTACTGGCGGTGTGTGCGCAGTGTCAGCTCCCAGTGCTGCAATTTGGTTCTGGGCTGTAGCAGTCATTTAGTCGTGGGAACGCAGAGGCGGGGCAGAGGTGTGCAGTTAGCTAACCCGCAGCGGGTGCGCATTGTCAGCTCACAGTGCTTCGATGTGGGTCTGGGATGGAACAGGAATTTTGTTGCGGAAAGGCAGAGGCGGGGCATAGGTGCGCAGGGAGCTTAACCGCGGCGGGTGGGTGCCCTAGCGCAGCTGCCACCGGTGCCATTTGGGTCTGGGATGGAACAGGAATTTAGTTGCTGGAATGCAGAGGGGGTGCAGAGAGGTGCAGCGTGCTTACTCGCGGCGGGTGCACAGGCTCACCTCTAAGCGGTGCGATTTGGTTCTGGGCTGGGACAGGAAGTTAGTTGCGGGAACGCAGAGGCAGGGCAGAGCGGCGCAGGGAGCTTACCCGCGGCGGGTGCACAGGCTCAGCTCCCAGTGCTGCGATTGGGTCTGGGCTGGAACAGGAAGTTAGTCGTGGGAACGCACAGGCGGGGCAGAGGGGCGCAGGGAGCTTACTCGCGGCGGGTGCGTAGTGTCAGCTCCCCGTGCTGCGATTTGTGTCTGGGCTGGAACAGGAAGTTACTTGCAGAAACGCAGAGGCAAGGCATAGGGGCGCAGGGAGCTTACTCGCGGTGGGTGCGCAGTGTAAGCTCCCAGTGCGGCCATTAGGGTCTGGGCTGGAACACGAACTTAGTTGGGGGAACGCAGAGGCGTGGCTTAGGGGCGTAGGGAGCTTATCCGCGGTGGGTGCACAGTGTCAGCTCCCAGTGCTGTGATTTGGGTCTGGGCTGCAACATGCATTCTGTCGTGGGAACGCCGAGGCGGGGCAGATGGGCGAAGGGATCTTACCCGCAGCGGGTGCGGAGGCTCAGCTCTCAGCGCTGCGATTTGGGTCTGGGCTGGAAAAGGAAGTTAGTTGCGGAAATGCAGAGGCGGGGCATAGGGGCGCAGGGAGCTTACTCGCGGCGTGTGCGCAGTGTCAGCTCCCAGTGCTGCGATTTGGGTCTGGGCTGGAACCGCAAGTTAATTCCGGGAACGCACAGGCGGGGCAGAGGGGCGCAAGGAGCTTACTCGCGGACGGTGCACAGTGTCAGCTCCCAGTGCTGCGATTCGTGTCTGGGCTGGAACAGGAAGTTAGTCGTGGGAAATCAGTGGTGTGGCAGAGGGGCACAGGGACGTTACCCACGGCGGGTGCGCAGGCTCAGCTCCCAGTCCTGCCATTTTGGTCTGGGCTGGAACTGGAAGTTAGTCGTGCGAACGCAGAGGCGTGGCATAGGCGCGCAGGTTGCTTAGTCGCGGGGGGTGCGCAGTGTCAACTCACAGTGCTGCGATTTGATTCTGGGCTGGAACATGAAGTTAGTTGCGGGAACGCAGAAGCTGGGCAGAGGGGCGCAGGGAGCATACTCGCGGCGGGTGCGCAGTGTCAGCTCCCAGTGCTGCGATTTGTGTCTGGGCTGGAACAGGAAGTTAGATGTGGGAATGCAGAGGCGGGGCAGAGTGGCGCAGGGAGATTACCCGAGGTGGGGGCTCAGGCTCAGCTCCCAGCACTGCGATATGGGTCTGGGCTGGAACAGGAAGTTAGTTGCGGAAACGCAGATGCGGGGCATAGAAGCACAGGGAGCTTACTCGCGGCTGGTGCGCAGTGTCAGCTCTCAGTGCTGCGCTTTGGGTCTGGGCTGGAAAAGGAAGTTAGTTGCGGGAACGCAGTGTCGGGGCAGAGGGGCGCAGAGAGCTTACCCGAGGCGGGTGTGAAGCCTCAGCTCCCAGCGCTGCGATTTGGGTCTGCTCTGGAACAGATAGTTAGTTGCGGGAACGCATAGGCGGGGTAGAGGCGTGTAGGGAGCTTACTTGCGGCGTGTGCGCAGTGTCAGCTCCCAGTGCTGCGATTTGGGTCTGGGCTGCAACAGGCATTTATTCGTGGGAACGCAGAGGTGGGGCAGAGGTGTGCAGTTAGCTAACCCGCAGCAGGTGCGCAGTGTCAGTTCCCAGTACTGCGATGTGGGTCTGGGATGGAACAGGAATTTTGTTGCGGAAACACAGAGGCGGGGCATAGGGGCGCAGGGAGCTTATCCACGGAGGGTGCCGAGGCTCAGCTCCCAGCGCTGCGATTTGGGTCTGGGCTGGAACAGGAAGTTAGTTGCGGAAAAGCAGAGCAGGGGAATAGGTGAGCAGGGATCTTAACCGCGGCGGGCGGTTGCCCTGGCGCAGCTCCCACCGGTGCCATTTGTGTCTGGGATGGAAGAGGAAGTTAGTTGCGGGAACGCAGAGGGGGTGCAGAGGGGCGCAGCGAGCTTACTCGCGGCGGGTACGCCTGCTCAGCTCCCAGTGCTGCCATTTTGGTCTGGGCTGGAACAGAAAGTTAGTCGTGCGAACGCAGAGGCATGGCACAGGTGCGCAGGGAGCTTATGCGCGGTGGGTGCGCAGTGTCAACTTCCAGTGCTGCGATTTGGGTCTGGGCTGGAAGAGGAAGTTAGTCGGAGGAATGCAGAGGCGTGGCATAGGGGCTCACGGAGCTTACTCGCGGCGGGTGCGCAGTGTCAGCTCCCAGCGCTGCGCTTTGGGTCTGGGCTGGAACAGCAAGTTAGTTGGGGAAAAGCAGATGCGGGGCATAGAAGCGCAGGGAGCTTACTCGCGGCGGGTGCGCAGTGTCAGCTCCCAGAGCTGCGATTTGTGTCTGGGCTGGAACAGGAAGTTAGTTGTGGGAAGGCAGAGGCCATGCAGATGGGCCCAGGGAGCTTACCCGCGGAGGGTGCCCAGGCTCAGCTCCCAGCGCTGCGATTTGGGTCTGGGCTGGAACAGGAATTTAGTTGCGGAAACGCAGAGGCGGGACATAAGGGCGCAGGGAGCTTACTCGTGGCTCGTGCGCAGTGTCAGCTCTCAGTGCTGCGATTTGGGTCTGGGCTGGAACAGGAATTTAGTTGAGGGAAGGCAGTGTCGGGGCAGAGGGGCGCAGGGAACATACCCGCGGCGGGTGCGCCGGCTCAGCTCCAAGCGCTGCGAATTGGGTCTGGGCTGGAAAAGGAAGTTAGTTGCGGAAACGCAGAGGCGAGGCATAGAGGCGCAGGGAGCTTACTCGCGGCGGCTACGGAGGCTCAGCTCCCAGCGCTGCGATTTGGGTCTGGGCTGAAACAGGAAGTTTGTTGCGGAAACGCAGAGGCGTGGCATACGGGCGCAGGGAGCTTACTCGCGGCGTGTGCGCAGTGTCAGCTCCCAGTGCTGCGATTTGGTTCTGGGCTGGAACCGAAAGTTAGTTCCGCGAATGCAGAGGTGGGGCAGAGGGGCGCAGGGAGCTTACTCGCGGCCGGTGCACAGTGTCAGCTCCCAGTGCCGCGATTTGTGTCTGGGCTGGAACAGGTATTTAGTCGTGGGAACGCAGAGGCGGTTCAGAGGGGCGCAGGGACCTTACCAGCGGCGGGTGCGCATGCTCAGCTCCCAGTGCTGCATTTTGCCCTGGGCTGGAAAAGGAAGTTAGTTGTGCGAACGCACAGGCGGGGCAGCGGGGCACAGAGAGCATACTCGCGGCTGGTGCGCAGTGTCACCTCCCAGTGCTGCGATTTGGGTCTGGGCTGAAACAGGAAGTTAGTTACAGGAACGCAGAGGCATGTCAGAGGGGCGCAGGTAGCTTACCCGCGGAGGGTGCCGAGGCTCAGCTCCCAGCGCTGCGATTTGGGTCTGGGCTGGAACAGGAAGTTAGTTGCGGAAAAGCTGAGTAGGGGCATAGGTGCGCAGGGAGCTTAACCGCGGCGGGCGGGTGCCCTGGCGCAGCTCCCACCGGTGGCATTTGGGTGAGGGATGGAACAGGAAGTTAGTTGCGATAACGCAGAGGGGGTGCAGAGGGGCGCAGCGAGCTTACTCGCGGCAGGTGCGCAGGCTCAGCTCCCAGCGGTGCGATTTGGGTCTGGGCTGGAATAGGAAGTTAGTCGTGGGAACGCAGAGGCGGGGCAAAGGGGCGCAGGGAGCTTACCGCGGCGGATGCAGTGGCTCAGCTCCCAGTGGTGCGATTTGGCTATGGGCTGGAACAGGAAGTTAGTCGAGGGAACGCAGAGGCGTGGCAAAGGAGCTCAGGGAACATACCCGCGGTGGGTGCGCAGGCTCAGCTCCCAGCGCTGCGATTTGGGTCTGGGCTGGAACAGGAAGTTAGTCATGGGAACGCAGACCCGGGGCAGAGGGTCGCAGGGAGCTTACCCGAGGCGGGTGCGAAGGCTCAGCTCCTAGCGCTGCGATTTGTGTCTGGGCTGGAACAGGAAGTTAGTTGCGGAAATGCAGAGGCGGGGCATAGTGTCGCAGGGAGCTTACTCGCGGCCGGTGCACAGTGTCAGCTCCCAGCGCTGCGATTTGGGTCTGGGCTTGAACAGGAAGTTAGTTGCGGAAAAGCAGAGGCGGGGCATAGGGGCGCAGGGAGCTTACTCGTGGTGGGTGCGCAGTGTAAGCTCCCATTCCTGCGATTTAGGTCTGGGCTGGAACAGGAAGTTAGCTGTGGGAACGCAGAGGGGGGGCAGAGGGGCACAGGGAGCTTACCCGCGGAGTGTGCGCAGGCTCAGCTCCCAGCGCTGCGATTTGGGTCTGGGCTGGAACAGGAATTTAGTTGCGAAAACGCAGAGGCGGGGCATAGGGGTGCAGGGAGCTTACTCGCGGCGGCTACGCAGGCTCAGCTCCCAGCGCTGCGATTTGGGTCTGGGCTGAAACAGGAAGTTTGTTGCGGAAACGCAGAGGCATGGCATACGGGCGCAGGGAGCGTACTCGCGGCGTGTGCGCAGTGTCAGCTCCCAGTGCTGCGATTTGGGTCTGGGCTGGAAAAGGAAGTTAGTTGCGGAAATGCAGAGGCGGGGCATAGGGGCGCTGGGAGCTTAATCACGGCGGCTGCGCAGTGTCAGCTCCCAGTGCTGTGATTTGGGTCTGGGCTGGAGCAGGAAGTTAGTCGTGGGAACGCAGATGCGAGGCAGAGGGGCACAGGAAGCTTAGCCGAGGCGGGTGCGAAGGCTTCGCTCCCAGCGCTGCGATTTGGGTCTGGGCTGGAACAGGAAGTTAGTTGCGGAAAGTCAGAGGCGGGGCATAGGGGCGCAGGGAGCTTACTCGCGGCCGGTGCTCAGTGTCACCTCCCAGGGCTGCGATTTGGGTCTGGGCTGGAACAGAAAGTTAGCTGCGGGAACGCACAGGCGGTGCAGAGGGGCGTAGGGAGCTAACTCGCGGCGTGTGCACAGTGTCAGCTCCCAGTCCTGCGATTTGGGTCTGGGCTGCAACAGGCATTTAGTCGTGGAAACGCAGAGGCAGGGCAGAGGGGCGCAGGGAGCTTACTCGCAGCTGGTGCTCAGTGACAGCTCCCAGTGCTGCGATTTGGGTCTGGGCTGGAACTGAAAGTTAGTTCCGCGAATGCAGAGGTGGGGCAGAGGGGCGCAGAGAGCTTACTCGCGGCTGGTGCACAGTGTCAGCTCCCAGTGCTGCGATTTGTGTCTGGTCTGAAACAGGAAGTTAGTTGCAGGAACGCAGTGGCGGGTCAGAGGGGCGCATGGAGCTTACCCGCGGAGGTTGCTCAGGCTCAGCTCCCAGCGCTGCGATTTGGGTCTGGGCTGGAACAGGAAGTTAGTTGCGGAAAAGCTGAGCAGGGGCACAGGTGCGCAGGGAGCTTAACCGCGGCGGGCGTGTGCCCTGGCGTAGCTCCCACCGGTGGCATTTGGGTCGGGCATGGAACAGAAAGTTAGTTGCGGTAACGCAGAGGGGGTGCAGAGGGGCGCAGGGACCTTACTCGCAGCAGGTGCGCAGGCTCAGCTCCCAGCGGTGCGATTTGGGTCTGGGCTGGAACAGGAAGTTAGTTGCGGAAACGGAGAGGTGGGGCATAGGGGCGCAGGGAGCTTACTCGTGGCGGGTATGCAGGCTCAGCTCCCAGCGCTGCGATTTAGGTCTGGTTTGGAACAGGAATTTAGTTGCGGAAACGCAGAGGCGGGGCATAGGGTCGCAGGGAGCTTCCTCGCGGCTGGTGCGCAGTGTCTGCTCCCAGTGCTGCGATTTGGGTCTTGGCTGGAACAGGAAGTTAGTCGTGGGAATGCAGAGGCGGGGCAAAGGGGCGCAGGGAGCTTACCCACGTCGGGTACACTGGCTCAGCTCCCAGTGCTGCGATTTCGGTCTGGGCTGGAACAGGAAGTTAGTCGGGGGAACGCAGAGGCGTGGCGTAGGTTCTCAGGGAGCTTACATGTGGCGGGTGCGCAGTGTCAGCTCCCAGTGCTGCTACTTGTGCCTGGGCTGGAACAGCAAATTAGTTGCGGGAATGCAGAGGGTGGGCAGAGAGGCTCAGGGAGCTTACTCGCGGTGGGCGCGCAGTGTCAGCTCCCAGTGCTGCGATTTGTGTCTGGGCTGGAACAGGAAGTTAGTTGTGGGAACGCAGAGGCCATGCAGAGGGGCGCAGGGAGCTTACCCACGGAGGGTGCGCAGGCTCAGCTCCCAGCGCTGCGATTTGGGTCTGGGCTGGAACAGGAAGTTAGTTGCGGAAATGCAGAGGCGGGGCATAGGGGCGCAGGGAGCTTACTCGTGGCTCGTGCGCAGTGTCAGCTCTCAGTTCTGTGATTTGTGTCTGGGCTGGAACAGGAATTTAGTTGCGGGAACGCAGTGTCAGGGCAGAGGGGCACAGGGAACATACCCGCTTCGGGTGCGCAGGCTCAGCTCCAAGTGCTGCGATTTGGGTCTGGGCTGGAACAGGAAGTTAGTCGTGGGAACGCAGATGCGAGGCAGAGGGGCACAGGAAGCTTAGCTGAGGCGGGTGCGAAGGCTTAGCTCCCAGCGCTGCGATTTGGGTCTGGGCTGGAACAGGAAGTTAGTTGCGGAAACTCAGAGGCGGGGCATAGGGGCGCAGGGAGCTTACTCGCGGCCGGTGCGCAGTGTCACCTCCCAGGGCTGTGATTTGGGTCTGGGCTGGAACAGGAAGTTAGCTGCGGGAACGCACAGGCGGTGCAGAGGGGCGTAGGGAGCTAACTCGCGGCGTGTGCACAGTGTCAGCTCCCAGTCCTGCGATTTGGGTCTGGGCTGCAACAGGCATTTAGTCTTGGGAACGCAGAGGCGGGGCAGAGGGGCGCAGGGAGCTTACTCGCGGCTGGTGCTCAGTGACAGCTCCCAGTGCTGCGATTTGGGTCTGGGCTGGAACAGGAATTTATTCGTGGGAACGCAGAGGCATCGTAGAGGGGCATAGGGAGCTTACTCGCAGCGGGTGCGCAGTGTCAGCTCCCACTGCGGCGATTTGGGTTCGGGCTGGAACAGGAAGTTAGTTGCGGGAACGCAGAGGCAGAGCAGAGGGGCGCAGGGAGCTTACAGGTGTCGAGTGCGCATGCTCAGCTCCCAGCGCTGCGATTTGGGTCTGGGCTGGAAAAGGAAGTTAGTTGCGGAAAGGCAATGGCGGGGCATAGGGGAGCAGGGAGCTTACTCACGTCGGGTTCGCAGTGTCAGCTCCCAGTGCTGCAATTTGGGTCTTAGCTGGAACAGGAAGTTAGTTGCGGGAACGCAGAGGTGGGGCAGAGGGGCACAGGGAGCTTACTCGCGGTCGGTGCACACTGTCAGCTCCAAGTGCTGGGATTTGGGTCTGGGCTGGAACAGGATTTTAGTCGTGGGAACGCAGGGGCGGGGTAGAGGGGCGCAGGGACCTTACCCGCGGTGGGTGCACAGGCTCAGCTCCCAGTGCTGCATTTTGGTCTGGGCTGGAACAGGAAGTTTGTTGTGCGAACGCACAGGCGGGGCAGAGGGGCGCAGGGAGCTTACTCGCAGCTGGTCTGCAGTGTCAGCTCCCAGTGCTGCGATTTGGGTCTGGGCTGGAACAGGAAGTTAGATGCGGAAACGCCGAGGCAGGGCATAGGGGCGCAGGGAGCTTACTCACGGCGGGTGCGCAGGTTCAGCTCGCAGCGCTGCGATTTGGGTCTGTGCTGGAACAGGAAGGTAGTTGGGGAAATGCAGAGGCGCTGCATAGGGGCGCAGCGAGCTTACTCTCGGCGGGTGCCCAGGCTCAGCTCCCAGTGCTGTAACTGTGTCTGGGCTGGAACAGGAATTTAGTCGTGGGAACGCAGAGGCGGGGCAAAGGGGCGCAGGGAGCTTACTCTCGGCGGGTGCACATGCTCAGCTCCCAGTGCTGTGATTTGGGTCTGTGCTGGAACAGGAAGTTAGTCGTGGGAACGCACAGGCAGGGCAGATGGGCTCAGGGAACTTACCTGCGGGGGGTACGCAGGCTCAGCTCCCAGCGCTCTGATTTGGGTCTGGGATGGAAAAGAAGTTAGTTGCGGAAACGCAGTGGTGGGCCATAGGGGCTCATTGAGATTACTCGCGGCGGGTGCGCAGTGTCACCTCCCAGTGCTGCTATTTGGGTCTGGGCTGGAACAGCAAGTTAGCTGCGGGAACTCAAAGGGAGGGCAGAGGGGCACAGGGAGCTTACTCGCGGACGGTGCACAGTGTCAGCTGCCAGTGCTGCGATTTGGGTCTGGGCTGGAACAGAAACTTACTCGTGGGAATGCAAAGGAGGGGCAGAGGGGCACAGGGACCTTACCCGCGGTGGGTGCGCAGGCTCAGCTCCCAGTGCTGCATTTTGGTCTGGGCTGCAACAGGAAGTTAGTCGTGCTAACGCAGAGGCGTGGCATAGGCTCGCAGGGAGCTTACTCGACGCGGGTGCGCAATGTCAGCTCCCAGTGCTGAGATTTGGGTCTGGGCTGGAACAGGAAGTTAGTTGCGGAAAAGCAGTGGCGGGGCATAGGGGCGCAGGGAGCTTACTCACGGCTGGTGCGCAGTGTCAGCTCCCAGGGCTGCATTTTGGTCTGGGCTGCAACAGGAAGTTAGTCGTGCGAACGCAGAGGCCTGGCATAGGCGCGCAGGGAGCTTAGTCACGGCGGGTGCGCAGTGTAAGCTCCCAGTGCTGCGATTTCGTTCTGGGCTGGAACAGGAAGTTAGTCGTGGGAATGCAGATTCGGGGCAGAGGGTCGCAGGGAGCTTAACCGATGCGGGTGCGAAGGTTCAGCTCCCAGCGCTGCGATTTGGGTCTGGGCTGGAAGAGGAAGTTAGTTGCGGAAACGCAGAGGCGGGGTATAGGGGTGCAGGGAGCTTACTCGCGGCCGGTGCGCAGTGTCAACTCCCAGTGCCGCGATTTGGGTCTGGGCTGGAACAGGAAGTTAGTTGCGGTAAAGCAGAGTCGGGGCATAGGGGCGCAGGGAGCTTACTCGAGGCTGGTGCACAGTGTCAGCTCCCAGTGCTGCGATATGTGTCTAGGCTGAAACAGGAATTTAGTTGCAGGATCCCAGAGGCAGGGCAGAGGGGCGCAGGGAGCTTACCCGAGGAGGGTCCCCTGGCTCAGCTCCAAGCGCTGCGATTTAGGTCAGGGCTGGAAAAGGAAGTTAGTTGCGGAAAAGCAGAGCAGGGACATAGGTGTGCAGGGAGGTTACCCGCGGTGGGCGGGTGCCCTGGCGCAGCACCCACCGGTGCCATTTGTGTCTGGGCTGGAAGAGGAAGTTAGTTGGGGAAATGCAGAGGCGGGGCATAGGGGCGCAGGGAGCTTACTCGCGGCGGGTGCGCAGTGTCAGCTCCCAGTGCTGCGATTTGGTTCTGGGCTGGAGCAGGAAGTTAGTCGTGGGAACGCAGACCTGGGGCAGAGGGGCGCAGGGAGGTTACCCGAGGCGGGTGCGAAGGCTCAGCTCCGAGCGCTGCGATTTGGGTCTGGGCTGTAACAGGAAGTTAGTTGCGGAAACGCAGAGGCGGGGCATAGGGGCGCAGGGAGCTTACTCGCGGCCGGTGCGCAGTGTCAGCTCCCAGTGCTACGATTTGGTTCTGGGCTGGTACAGGAAGTTAGATGCGGAAAAGCAGAGGCAGGGCATAGGGGCGCAGGGAGCTTACTAGCGGCGGGTGCTCAATGTCAGCTCCCAGTGCTGAGATTTGGGTCTGCGCTGGAACAGGAAGTTAGTTGTGGGAAAGCAGAGGTGGGGCAGTGGGGCGCAGGGAGCTTACCCGCGGCGGGTGCGCAGGCTCAGCTCCCAGCGGTGCGATTTGGTTCTGGGCTGGAACAGGAAGTTAGTTGCGGGAACGCAGAGGCAGGGCAGAGCGGCGCAGGGAGCTTACCCGCGGCGGCTGCGCACGCTCAGCTCCCAGCGCTGCGATTTGTGTCTGGGCTGGAACAGGAAGTTAGTTGAGGGAACGCACAGGCTGGGCAGAGGTGCGTAGGGAGCTTATCCGCGGAGGGTGCGCGGTCTCAGATCCCAGCGATGCGCTTTGGGTCTGGACTGGAAAAGGCAGTTCGTTGCGGGAACGCAGAGGCGTGGCTGAGCGCCGTAGCGAGCTTGCTAGCGGCGGGTACGCAGGCTCAGTTCCCAGCACTGCGATTTGGGTCTGGGCTGGAACAGGAAGTTACTTGCAGAAACGCAGAGGCGGGGCATAGGGGCGAAGGGAGCTTACTCGCGGGGGG
This sequence comes from Myocastor coypus, assembly GCA_004027025.1. Lineage (NCBI taxonomy): Eukaryota > Metazoa > Chordata > Mammalia > Rodentia > Myocastoridae > Myocastor > Myocastor coypus. Next base: position 4,400 of record PVJA010043282.1, on the reverse strand, counting down.
GGGTGCGCAGTGTCAGCTTCCAGTGCAGTGATTTGGGTCGGGGCTGGAACAGGAAGTTAGTCCAGGGAACGCAGAGGCGGGGCAGAGGGGCGCAGGGAACTTACCCTCGGCGGGTGCGCAGGCTCAGCTCGCAGCGCTGTGATTTGTGTCTGTGCTGGAAAAGGAAGTTAGTTGGGGAAATGCAGATGCGGTGCATAGGGGCGCAGCGAGCTTTCTCGCGGCGGGTGCCCGGTGTCAGCTCCCAGTGCTGCGATTGTGTCTGTGCTGGAAGAGGAAGTTAGTCGTGGGAACGCAGAGGCGGGGCATAGGGGCGCAGCAAGCTTACTCGCAGCGTGTGTGCAGTTTAAGGTCCCAGTGCTGAAATTTGGGTCTGGGCTGGAACAGGAAGTTAGTCGTGGGAAAACAGAGGCGGGGCAGAGGGGCGCAGTGAGCTTACCCGCGGTGGGTGCGCAGGCTCAGCGCCCAGCGCTGCGATTTGGGTCTGTGCTGGAACAGGAAGTTAGTTGCGGAAACGCAGAGGCAGGGCATAGGGGAGCAGGGAGCTTACTCGCGGCGGGTGCGCAGTGTCAGCTCCCACTGCTGCGCACTGAGTCTGGGCTGGAACAGGAAGTTAGTAGCGGTAACGCAGAGGCGGGGCAGATTGGCGCAGGGAGCTTACTCGCGGCCGGAGCGCAGGCTCAGCTAACAGCGCTACGATTTGGGTCTGGATTGGAAAAGGAAGTTAGTTGCGGAAACGCAGAGGCGGGGCTTATTGGCGCAGGGAGCTTACTCGCTGCGGGTGCGCAGGCTCAGCTCCCATCGGTGCGATTTAAGTATGGGCTGGAACAGGAATTTAGTTGCGGGAACGCAGAGGCCGTTCAGAGTGCCGTACGGAGCTTACCTCCGACAGGTGCACAGGTTCAGCTCTCAGCGGAGCGATTTGGGTCTGGGCTGGAACAGGAAGTTGCGGGAACACAGAGGCGGGGCAGTGTGGCGCAGGGAGTTTACCTGCGGCGTGTGCGCAGGCTCATCTCCCACCGGTGAGATTTGGGTCTGGGCTGGAACAGGAAGTTAGTTGCGGGAATGCAGAGGCGGGGCAGTGGGGTGCAGGGAGCTTACTCACAGCGTGTGCGCAGCCTCCGCTCCCAGCCATGCGATTTGGGTCTGGGCTGGAAGAGGAATTTAGTTGCGGGAATGCAGAGTGTGGGCAGAGGGGCGCAGGGAGTTTACTCACGGCGGCTGCGTGGTCTCAGCTCCCACCGGTTCGATTTGGGTCTGGGCTGGAACAGGAAGTTAGATGCGGATACGCAGAGGTGGGACATTGGGGAGCAGGGAGCTTACTAGCGGCGGGTGCTCAGTGTCAACTCCCAGTGCTGCGATTTGGGTCTGGGCTAGGAACAGGAAGCTAGTTGCGGGAACGCAGAGGTGGGGCAGACTGGCACAGGGACCTTACCCGCGGCGGGTGCGCAGTCTCAGCTTACAGCACTGCGATTTGGGTCTGGGCTGCAAAAGGAAGTTAGATGTGGAAACGCAAAGGCGGGGCATAGGGGCGCATGGAGCTTACTCGCGCCTGGTGCGCAGTGTCAGCTCCCAGTCCTGCGATTTGGGTCTGGGCCGGAACAGGTAGTTAGTCAGGGGAACGCAGAGGCGTGGCATAGGGGCGCAGGGAGCTTACTCGAGGCAGGTGCGTAGTGTCAGCTCCCAGTGCTGTGATTTAGGTCTGGGCTGGAACAGGAAGTTAGTTGTGGGAACGCATAGGCGGGCAGAGTGGCGTAGGGAGCTTACTCGCGGCGTGAGCGCAGTTTCAGCTCCCAGTGATTCGATTTGGGTCTGGGCTGCAACAGGCATTTAGTCATGGCAGCACAGAGGCGGGGCAGAGCGGCGCAGGGAGCTTACCCCCGGCGGGTTCGCAGCCTCAGCTCCCAGCGATGTGATTTGGGTCTGGGCAGGCACAGGAAGTTACTTGCGGGAATGCAGAGGTGGGGCAGAGGGGCGCAGTGACCTTACCCGAGGATGGTGCACGGGCTCAGGTCCCAGTGTTGCGATTTGGGTCTGGGCTGGAAAAGGAAGTTAGTTGCGGGAACGCAGAGGCGGATCAGAGGGGTGCAGGGAGCTTACCCGGAGCAAGTGTGCAGGTTCAGCTCCCAGGGGTGAGATTTGTGTCTGGGCTGGAACAGGAAGATAGTTGCGGGAATGCAGAGGAGGGGCAGAGGGGCAAACGGAGCTTACTCGCGGCGGGTGCGCATGCTCAGCTCCCAGTGCTGCGATTGGGCTCTCGGCTGGAACAGGAAGTTCGTCGTGGGAACGCAGAGGCGGGACAGAGTGCGCAGGGAGCTACCCGCGTTAGGTGCGCAGGCTCAGCTCCCAGCAGTGCGATTTGGGTGTGGGCTGGAACAGGAAGTTACTTGTGGGAACGCAGAGGAGGGGCAAAGGGGCGCAGGGACCCTACCCGCGGCGGGTCCGCCGTCTCAGCTCCCAGCGGTCCGATTTTTGTCTGGGCTGGAACAGGAAGTTAATTGCGGGAACAGAGAGGTGCGGCAGAGGGGCGCAGGGAGCTGTTCCGCGGAGGGTGCGTGGGCTCAGCTCCCAGCGGTTCGAGTTTGGTCTGGGCTGGAACAGGAAGTAAGTTGCGGGAACGCAGAGGCAGGGAAGAAGGGCGCAGGGAGCTTACCCGCGATGGGTGCGCAGGCTCATCTCCCAGTGGGTCTGGGCTAGAACAGGAAGTTAGTCGCAGCCACGCAGAGGCGAGGCAAAGGGGCACAGGGAGCTTACTCGCGGCGGGTGCACAGGCTCAGCTCCCAGCGGTGGGATTTGGGTGTGGGCTGGAAGAGGAATTTAGTTGCGGGAACTCCGAGGCGGGGCAGAGGGGCGCAGGGAGCTTAATCGCGATGGGTGTGCATGCTCAGCCTGCAGTGCTGCGATTTGGGTCTGTGCTGGAACAGGAATTAGTTGTGGGAACGCAGAGGCGAGGCAGAGAGGCGCAGGGAGCTTACCCGCGGCGGGTGCGCAGGCTCAGCTCCAGCGGTGCGATTTGGGTCTGGGCTGGAACAGGAAGCAAGTTGCGGGAACGCAGATGCGGGCCACAGGGGCGCAGGGAGCTTACCCGCGGCGGGTGCGCACCCTCAGCTCCCAGCGCTGCGATTTGGGTCTGGGCTGGAAGAGGAAATTAGTTGCGGTAACGCCGAGGTGGGGGAGAGGTGCGCACTGGTTCTGGGATGGAACAGGAAGTTACTTGCAGGAACTCAGAGGCGGGGCAGAAGGGCGCACGGAGCTTACTTGCGCCGGATGCCCAGGCTCAGCTGCCAGCGGTGCGATTTGGGTCTGGACGGGAAGAGGAAGTTAGTTGGGCGAACGCAGAGGTGGGGCAGAGGGTCGCAGGGATGTTACCCGTGGCGTGTGCACAGGCTCAGCTCCCAGTGTTGCGATTTGGGTTTGGGCTAGAAAAGGAAGTTAGTTGCGGGAACGCAGAGGCGGATCAGAGGGGTGCAGGGAGCTTACCCACAGCGGGTGCGCAGGCTCAGCTCCCAGGGGTGCGATTTGTGTCTGGGCTGGAACAGGATGTTAGTTGCTGGAATGCAGAGGAGGGGCAGAGGGGCAAACGGAGCTTACTCGCGGCGGGTGTGCATGCTCAGCTCCCAGTGCTGCGATTTGGCTCTCGGCTGGAACAGGAAGTTAGTCGTGAGAACGCAGAGGCGGGACAGACTGGCGCAGGGAGCTTACATGCGGAGGGTGCCCGGGCTCAGGTCCCAGCGGTGCGAATTGTGTCTGTTCATGAACTGGAATTTAGTTTCGGGAACGCGGAGTCGGGGTAGAGTGTCGCATGGAGCTTATCCGCGGCAGGTGCGCAGGCTCAGCTCCCAGGAATTAGAACAGAAAAGGAAGAAGAAGAAGAAGAAGAAGAAGAAGAAGAAGAAGAAGAAGAAGAAGAAGAAGAAGAAGAAGAAGAAGAAGAAGAAGAAGAAGAAGAAGAAGAAGAAGAAGAAGAAGAAGAAGAAGAGAAGAAAACGAAGAAGGAGAAGAGGAAGAAGAAGAAAAAGAAAAGAAGAAAAAGAAAAAGAAGAAGAGGAAGAAGAAGAATAAGAACAAGAAAAGAAGACGACGAAGAACAAGAAGCCGAACAAGAAGAAAAGAAGAAGAAGAGGATCAAGAAGAAGGAGAAAAGAAGAAGACCAAGAAGAAGAAGAAAAGAAGAAAAGAAGACGAAGAAGAAGAGCAGAAGACAAAGAAGAAAAAGAAAAGAAGAAGAAGAAGACGAAGAGCACGAAGAAGAAGAACAAGAAATGAAGAAGACGAAGAAGAAGAAGAAGAAGAAGAACATGAACAGGAAGAAAAAAAAGAGTAAAAGAAGAAGAAGAAAAGAAGACGAAGAAGAAGAAGAGGAAGAAGAAGAAAAAGTGGAAGAAGAAGAAAAAGAAAAGTAG
>PVJA010043281.1:0-16867 GCA_004027025.1 Myocastor coypus | reverse complement strand
TCCTGCAGCTTGCTCCCCACGCCCCCCCCCCCGCTCTGACTGCTTTTACTGTCTTCTGCCACCATGAACTGTTGCCCTTGTGCCATGACACTCTGCCTTGGAGCCAGCAGATTAGGGACTGAAACCACCACAATCTGTGAGCTAAATAAACCTTCCCTTCTTTAATTTTGGGCATAAGGCAGTTTGTTTCAGCAGTGAGAGAAAAGTAACAGAGACAGTTAAGCAGCCTCTTAGGCCTGTATTCAAACACAGTACTAAATTTCACTGAAAAATGGTTTCTCACAATAAAAATTAGCTTCGCCTCATGGTTTCTAACAATGACCACCAGCGCTACACCTTCTACATGGGTGTGGCTCTAAGTCTAGCAGTGGGGTAGCCTTCGCCCTTGGGGTGAGCTCCAACCTCGGGGCAGAGTCTGCAGGAGGACAGCCTTGCGGCTGCCTCTCCAGGAAGGACAGGGGGCATCTGAAGGGAGCTGAGGTTTAGATACTTTGTCTAAGTGGCCCAGAGCCTCACTTCCAGGTATGGGGAACATTTTCAGTTCAGTTCCAACCTAAACCCAGTTTAACTGCCACTGTTAAGGGTGCTACCCCCAACTGTCCAGTCACACTTAAGCCACCAACCCTGCCAGCTCCCTACACCATCTGTAGGGTGAGGGCTGGAGGCAGCTGCTCAGGGTTGAGAACATTAACTTTTGCCAAGACCTTTGCCTTTACCCTCACTTGGTCCTGTGGCAGAGCTGGGCAGAGAGGACTTGGGTAGCACTAGTTAGGTAGTGTGACTGACCCCAGGGCTTTTCTGGGGACACGGGACCACATGGAGGCCTCACTCGCTTCCACCTCCTCAGGAGACTGCATGCCAGAGCCCGTCGCTAGACTCAGTGGTGCCGCTTGCTTGGATTACAGAGACATGGTGAGGCCACTGCGCATAGGCTGTCACTCAGAAGGAAGGCACAGCAGCGGGGGGTGCCTTGGAAGCCGTATCTGACTGTCCTGCTGTGAAGTGACCTCTAGCCCTGTGGACACGGGCTTCACGTCTCTGTCTCAGGCACACAGAGGGAAGTCAGGGAGCTCCTTCCTGTGGCATGTGGCTCTAGATGGGCCTGACACCCAGGGGAGGCTGCCTCTCTATCTGCCCCTTTCTACACCTGCACATGTCAGCAGCGGGAGGGGTCTGGGGCTCTGTTTGCTCTGAGTGCCCAGGGCTGCCAGGGGGCAGATGTGCGGACAACGCTTGGTGTGAGTGAGACCCCCAGGTCTCCTGTAGGCTTCCTCCTACGTGCACAGGGGACTGGACAGGTGGGATGCTGAGAATTTCCTAGCCGGTGAGCCAGGAAGGTTGTGTGGAGCACACAGCAGTCAGGGTAAAACTCTATGCTGACATTCTTGCTGGAGCGCCACATGAAGGATCATCTTTAAAAAGCACTTAAAAGAGTAAGTACTGCTTTCACGGGTGAAGAGCTGTGCATACCAACGGGCGCAGCATGGCGCCCTGAGAGCTGTATGTGCTCATGGCACCTGGCCCGGCCGAGGCGGCTAGCATATCACTCCCTCCACTCACTTCTTGAGGAACTTTTTTTTTTTTATTTTTATTTTGACTTTTTGAAACAGGGTCTCACTGTGCAGTTCAGGCTGGCCTTGAGCTCACTTTTGTAGCCCAGGCTGGTCTCGAACTCACAGCGATCCTCCTGCCTCAGCCTCTGGAGTGCTGGGATTACAGGCATGCGCCACCACGCCCGGCTCTTGGGGAACTTTTTGAACTCCTACTTCTTACTTGTCACCCTCTGTGCTGAGCCCCAGCTCTCCACGACACGGTGCTCCGTGCCCGGCCTCCTCATCTGGCCTCGCAGCCTCTGCTGGAGATGGTCTCACATCACAGAGAGGCACCTGCTTTCCGGCAAGGGTTTCTGCGTTACAGCTGGACGCCTGGGTTGCCAGTAGGTCTTTGGCTAAGACTTAATGAGTGCTTCCTACATTCTAGAAATTAGGTGTGACTGAAGGCCTACAGATGGAAATACAGTGAAAAGCAACTGAGAGAAGACTGCTGGCGGCGAATCCTGCCTTCGGGTTCCCCGGGGTACCCAGCCGCGCTGCTGCATGGCTTCATCCTGCCCATCAACTTTGAGACCCCACGATGTGTGAAACCCTGCCAGGGACAGAGGTGGAAACGATGGCTGGCCTGAGTCCTCTCCGTGAGGATGAGACAGTGACGGGTGTGTGAAGAGAAGGGAGTGGACTTGGGAACTTTAGGAGAGGTCGTGGAGGCTTGCTGGGCTGCACATTATTTGACTTTTAAGTCAAAGTGACAGGCACCTTTCTCTGTCAGCAGTGACTCCCCTCCACTGAGATCCCGAGAGCCCTGGGTGTGTTCCTGGCCCACAGGCCTTTTCTGGTGTAAGCTGTGTGCCAAGCGTTTGGGAGAAGCAAAAGGCGAATTTTTGGTCTCTTTGATGACTTATTTTTAACGGGTGTTTTTTAACTTCAGCAGGAATCCGGGGCAGAGACCTTGAAGGGCAAGCATACCCCCTCATGGTGAAAGAGGTTGTGAGCAGAGAAGACGAAACTCACAGCTGCAGTCAGTTTGGCTGGACATGTGGGTGCCACGTGCGTGGACTGTTGGGCCAGGCCAGCCTAACGTCCCCACGTCTGTGCCTGCCATGGGGCAGCAGATCCTCAAGTCTCCTTTCTAGGGAGGCTAATTTGCAAGAAGCCTGGTACACAGTAGGTGCTCAGGCGTGGCTGGCACCCCCCACATGTAAGTGGATGCACACTGTGGCCCGTGAGGTTGCTGCCTGCAGGTCCCTCTCTAGCTGCGTCTTCAGTTTCCCTGTGATTCCTCACTTGTGACAATAGACAAGAGTTGATGGTATGCGTGTTTTTTTTTTGGGTAGAATTTCACAGGGCTTGTTTCATCAGCGCCTGATTAGCCTCACAGCTTCTCATCTAACCCAGCTCTGGATACCTAGGAAATGAAACTGATGTAAGGCACAATGTGCTCTGAGACAGGGTCAGCGCGCGCTCGTCTGCACCTGTACACTAACGCCAGCGTATGCACGCTCCTGAGCCCTCTTCCCAGAAAGGAAGTGCTGGCACTAAAGCTACTGGTGGGACAGGAAGCTCCAGGATGAGGCTACGGCGCCGAGGAACTGCTGCTTGGTGACCAGCACAGCTCCGGTGCACACACTGTGGCCCACAACCTGTGAGACTGACCCCAAATCAGGGGGCTGCCTGTCACTCCCCACAAGGAACCTGGCAGCCTCCTCCTGGGAGCAGGATGGGGCCTGGGTGAGTGTGGGGACAAGAGAGGCGTGGTTTGTGCCAGGAAAGCTGTCAATTTGGAGTGAAGCCCCCAGAAGACCACCTTGCAGCCTAAAGTATACCTGTAAAGAGGCTGCGGTGGGCCAGTGATACCACAGTTCCAGGACAGGTGCGCTATCCTTCAGCAGAGCTTTCGGGTCCCCTCAGGCGCCATTTCTGGGTGGCTCTACACTGACAACTGTGGCCTAGAGCCACCATGAAACTGCATTTTGAGGAAATGAGGACAGTGGACCAGTGGTCCACACAAAGCTATCTGGGGTTCTTGAAGAGGCAGCCGTGTGCAGAGGGCTGAGCCGTTGCTGCGTGACTATATGGGTCCTGGCCCAAGAGGTTGGGATTGCTGACTGCCTGAGTCCATGCAGGGTGGGAGGTGGGGGTCGGCAGAGGGGCTCCCGTGGGGGCCCGGGCACCCCTGCACCCTGGCTACAGTGTCCAGCCTCAGCCAGGCTGAAGCTTGCCACAGGGGCTGCCCATACCTACAACACCGTGTGTGTGCACGCGTGTGTATGTATGTGGTGGCACTTGGGCACGAGTGGAGTGTGACTTCAGTTTAGTGGGGTTGCCGGGGACTGATCAGCCTTTTGGAAAGGGTTTGAAGAGTTTATTATCTTTGCATTTCAGCACCTTTCCCCTGGCTTGGACAGAGGCTGTGCTGGCAGTGCAGTTGCGGTGTTGAGCAGTCTGCCCTTCTGCGCCATCCTCCTCAGCGTCCCCTGCAAGGTACCCAGAGCACTGCACATGAGAGGGGTGCAGCCCCGGCGATGGCAGTCACCCGGGGTTGTGCTGTGCCCTACACGCTGACTGCAACTGTCAGTCCTTACTTCCACCCTGAGTTCCTCCAGGGCAGGGCTGAGCCAGCTGCCCTCTCCACCGAGTCCCAGAGCCTGGCATTAAGCTTGGTATTTTAACCCGAGACAGAGACTATGGGCACTGTGAGGGGTAGGAGGACCCATAAGCTGGGGACAGGGACAGCAGGACAGCCCAGGAAGTCCTGTGAAGCAGAGACCTCGCTTGCATGGACTGAGCTTTGTTTTGCTTTGCTTTGCTTTGCCTGAGCTCTGATGCCACAGCCAAGGCCCGGCCCAGGTTGCCCGTCAAGAACCCTGCCCCATGCTGGGTGGGCGCTGTCTCCTGAAGGACCTGGGATTCAAGAACAAGATTGGCCCTAGGTTCGCTCAGAGCCCCTGCTCTGCTGGGTGAACGCAGAGAATGGCCCACAAGGCCACATCTCTCACGTGGGAGCCAGCCACATAGCAGAAGCAGGCTCAGGGGGCTGCCCTGGCCAGGCACTGCCCACGGCAGCTGGGGTAGCGCCCAGGCCTGGCCTCTGGGCTCTGCTGCTGCACCCAAGGCAAATGGCGACTGAGGCAGCTGAAAGCCCTGCCCTCTGAATGGCTCCTACCATTCAGAGGTGGTGCCACTGACAGCCTAGTCAGTGAGGACCAGACAGCCCGAGGGCTAGACCAGCATTCCTTGCTTGGTTTAGGGCAGGAAGCACACAGGTAGCTCTCAGATTCACAGAGTAGGTCTCTGACACCCAGTAACAGGAAAGCACCACATACAGAGAGTGCAAACTCTAAGCAGAGATGCTGTTTGCTTTCCTGGGCTACATCCAGTAAACGCTGAGGGGTTATGATTACTAAAAGGTCATTTTAATAACTACACCAAAAGGAGTTAAGTGCAAAACCCCACACTATCGTCCCAGTCCCTCGGGAGCCCGAGAAAGGAGAATGACTTGAGCCCAGGAGTTTGAGGCCAGCCTGGGAGACACAGTGAGACCCTTCTCAAAAAAACTAATCAACAAAACAACTAAAAAAACCAAACCCAAATCCAAATGGAGCACTGGGCCTAGAGCAGCTGACCGTCCCTGGGGGCAGTCGGGGCGGGCACCACTCCTGGCAACATCTGCTCGGCGCACCCCCATGCCTCCCGTGCACTTGTGCCCATGCCACCGGCTCTGCTGGCCGGGCCGCTCACCTGGCTCCACCTCGTGCCATCCACTGGACTGGCTGCCGCTGCCTGGGGAGCGGCCCTGGCCTGTGTAGAATGGCTCCTCGCCAGGACTGTCCATCTCGTCCTCCACGGACTTGAGGCGCTTCGTGGAGCTGCAATGACAATGGGGTGCGTGGTCAGAGGCCATCGAGTCTCCTCTATGGCTCCACCAGGCTGGCTGCAGTGGGCCAGTGGGAAGCCCTCAGAGCAGAGTGTGGGAGTGGGTGCGGCAGCTCCTATACACAGGGACCATCAGGGACAGTGGCTGGGGAGAGGAGGGCTGTGTGCACAGGATACCTCTGTGGTCACTTAGGCCACTGGCAGGGCCTGGAGCCCTGCACAGGGCGTGACGGCAGCCAGAAGCAGTGGTTTGCAGACTGCAGCGCGGGGTGAGGAGCGTGGTGGGAACAGGTGGAGTGGTGGCAGAGAAGCTCCTGGTGGGAGGGCTCAGGACCACGGGCAGGTCGGCCTTGCCAGCTGTGTCCCATTGCTGTTTTACCCAGCAAGACCAGGTGGGGCCAGCCGACTGCCCAGGGCAGAGGCCTCGCTGCTTCCTTAGAGTCTCTGTGGCCCCCCTTGCAGTTCTGCAGACAGAGCCACTTGAAGAAGTCTTGCATATTTTATGTAAAACGCAGCTAGTGGAAGTCCTTTTGTCACCAGAGGGTAAACAAAAAATTCCTTCCAATACATACAACCAGCAAATCTGGCCTCTTTAAATGCATCTGCTCCCTTGGATTAGGAAATGCAAACTATATAACGCATTGCCTCCCTGTCTTGCCTTGACAACCTGGAAGCTGAGGGCTGCCCATAGGCATGACTCTCAGTCCAGGCTCCCGACAAAACAACCTCTCCTGTCTTTCCACGTTGTTTCTGGATCTTTCCATGCCTGTCATCTGTCGTATATCAAATCTGAAAGCTGCTGGAAATCATCCTGGAAGTCAGAGTAGAGCCGTGTGGAGGGCAAGGCTTGAGGCCGAGCGGCGGCCTGTCTGTGGTGACGTCGCATTTGTGGTGCCCACTGTCACCTTGGCCAGCAGCAGTGCCCCAGGCCTGTGGCCCTGGCTTGGGAGCTGCTGAGTCTGGCTGACAAGGAGTTGCCTCAGCCTCACAGAGCCACGGGCGTCACCAGAGGCCATCCCATCGCCCAAGCTCTATCCCTCAGCCTGGACTCTCTCGTGTGTTCCGGCTGGAGTGGACTCTGGCAAGTGACAGGTCCCACGTTGCGATATGCCACACTGGTCCTTAGCTGGGATTCTGGGAGCCAAGATCGGGACAGAGGACCGTGGCAGTGAAGGAAGGGACAACAAGTCTGTGGTGCTGGCCACGGCAGGGGACATCTCCAAGCTCTGGCTACTGACCTCGCAAGCCCAACTCCGTCCTGCTTGATGAAAGTCTTTGGGATCAGAGGCGTGCATCCTGACTTTTACGCTACCCTCCCCATGACTTTGGAGACGTCTATGCTGAAGCAATCCAGACCCTTCAGGAGCACCTGTCAGGCCCCTTATTCACTTCTGTTGTTTTTACTTTCAGAAGCAAATCGGTGCCGGATCTGGTTCTTGCTCTTGGATTTTCTTCTCTACAAACATCTGAGGAGAAGAGGAAGCAGCATAAGACCTGACCTGACAGCCCGCAGGGTGCTCACGGCCGATGCGCACTGCTGAGCCAGCAGCCCTGACTCTCGCCCTCCACTGAACTTGGCGTTCAGGTGAGGCCCAGGGCGGGTGTGGACCCTGAGGCCAGTGAACGTAGCTCACGGCAGCACATCCTGGACTAGGGAAAGGCAGGGCAGCCAGTGTCTCCTCTGAGCTCTCGTCCTTGCTGTCCTGGCCCGCAGGTCACACACGCTGCAGACCTAGTTTGCACATGGGCCAATATGTCCACTGAGACCATGGCCCTGAGCAGGGCCCTCGGCCCTCTGAGTGTCATGGGGTGGCACTGTCTCTGTCGTAGGCTCAGTGCTGTGAGGCGCCTGAGACGGGTCTGTCGCATGCCATGGGCATAGCCCTGCATGACCATGTCCTGGCTGTGCGGGTAGTATCTCTGTAATGCGTCTGGGTTGTTCTATCTCCTAGCCTGACACCGATAATCCTGCTGAGTCTATGTACTGAAAGAATACTTTAAAGACCATCCTCCAAAGAGCCTATGAGAGTAAAACAAACACTGCAGAGTAATTAACTGGTATTTATGACAAGCCCCTCACCAGGCTGGTTGTTATGGGATGCCAGAGTGACACAGTTGAAGTGACATGATTCATCAGTTCTGCTGTCATAGTGTGGGAGGCCAGGGTGCGGCTGGAGTACCCAGGCCATGTGTGGTATGCAAGGAAAAGACACGACTTGAGCTTATAAATGGGCCGTGCCTGTAGGATCTGCAAATGGCCCCACGCTGTGTGGGCTGAGACTCTCACACGCGCGTTCCTGCAAACAGAGTGTTACCTGCGGGGACACTGCACGTCCGACTGCTCTCCTGGCACAGTGTTCTCTGGACTTGAGCTTCCCTAGGAGCCCACAGCTAGAGCGACCCCAGGACTCACAGACAGCATCCCAGACAACGCAGAGCCAGTGTCCCATGTGGGGAAGAGCTGCTTCCTTAACAGCCTCAGAGGTACCCGAGATGACCAGGCAGACAGTTTCCACTGAGTGGTGCTTAAAATGCCATGGAGGAGCCCAGGTGGGAGTCTCCACCAGAAAGCATTGGTGCTCAGCGCTGCTGTCAGTCACTAAGCTCTGGCCTGGCCTCAGGAGAGACACACTTCCCCCTGTGCTCTTTGGCAAAGTACACACAGGTAAGAAGCGCCTTCTGCCTGCTGTTTCACTGTCAGCATCCGGCGCTGCACCAACTCGTGAAAGAGCACCGCGGGTCGTCGGCCTAATCCCTGCCAGAGAAGGGTAACCGACATTCCTGCCAGTGCCGCCTCTGGGTTTCTGCCTCATGCCTGCAGCTGGGAGCAAGTCTGGGAGGCGGTCTGGCTGGACCCCAGCTCCCTCGTGGGGTCCCTGCTTCTCTTGTCTGTTGTCTGTGGTTGCCCTGCCCTGTGGCCTGGCTGCAGGTCTTTTACGACCTCACCCTAAGATGTTGGGCTGTTCTGTCTTCTAGGGAAATTCCAGCAAGGGGACTGAGCAGGAGAAGGGTGGGAAGGAGGTGCAGGGTCAGCTGTGGGCGGGGCACGGGGATGCTATCGTCAGTGTCCACCTCCTGCCCTAGGAGCCACGCACGCCCTCTGTTGCAGTCCCTCACGCACAGCTCTGCTCGCCGCTCAGCTCTTTGGGGAGTCTGAGAGCGTACGGACAGTCTTTGGTGTGTTTGTCTCCCCAGTGAGATCAGCAGCTGAGCCCAGTTCACCGGCATACTCTATAAGACTGGCCCACTGCTGCAGGCCTGCTGCCTGCACGGGGTGGAGCTGAGCTGGGATGGGCACAGGGCCACGCCATCAGGGCCACGTGGGATTACCTCGTGGAGGACGTGCTGGGTAGTGACCTCCTCATGGCGCCCGGGCTCATGCTGTAGTATGACGAACTTTCCAAATCTGACAGAGAAAAGTTGGGGCCAGTTCCTGCAGCTATAGGCGCTGGAAGGAAGAACAGAGAGGAAGAGGTCAGTCGAGCTCCGTGAGCAGGAGACCTGTGAGAGCCACTCCTCAGCGTACTCGGCACCCTGCTGCTTGAAATGAGCCAAAATAATCAGGTCAGCTTGACTTCACAGCACCGTGGGCAGTGACAACAGGGTTCGGTGGACAGACACGGTTCTTCACAGCCACCTGCACCCCCTTTCCGTGGCAATCGCAAGCCACTGCCCGGTCACAGCTTTCCTCCAGTGCAGGCAATGCCTTCCCCTTGCTTTGGGCTCAGCGCTGTCTCTGGTGACCGCCCAGGGCTTACGTTGTTTAGAGCTAGACACTGCAACTGTCTGCTCTAAACAGCTCCTCCCTGCCTGCATCTTAGGGTTTTGCTTTGAACTCTGATGAGAGGGGTTCCTCTTCCAGCCCCCCAATGGGGTCCCTGTGGTTTCTTCTCTGCATATCACACCCCTCTGCCCCCCCCCCACTTCACTTGCTACTTTCTGCAGCTATCACTCATGGCCCTGGTCCTAAACTGTCCTGGATTGCTGGCCCACCCCCACAGTGACCACTGCCATGACCGAAATATAACCTCAGCAGGCCATAGTCCTTCACAGAACAGTACCCAGGAACTGTGAGCTAGGCCAGTACCCTCTGAGGAACAAGATGAGATGGAACCCAGCATAGGCTTGGTGTCCCATGGCTTGTGGTGGTAGCAATGGCCGTTTGTCACCATCGAAGTCTAAAGGTCTTCTTCACTAGTCCCAGTGTGAGGTCCCAAATGTGATGACAGTGTGGTGTGGCTGAGAGAACCAGGCTCAGGCTGCCCACACGAGCACAAGAGCCAGGACAGAGCAGGCCTGGGCTCCACCCTCTGAAGTGAGAGGCCTACAACCTGGGGAGCAGGTGTGGTGAAGGCCTAGTCTCAGGAGACCTGCTAGACTGAGCCCTGTGGATTTGACACCAGCAGGCCCGCACTCCACTCCCAGTGGAGACAACGGCTACATGGTTGGTGCCCTGTGCCACCCTGACCCCGACACGCTGGAGTCAGCCAGCAAGCAGGTAGCAGCTGGATGAGTCATTCACCTGCCCCAAGGGACCCGCAGGTCTGGGTGCTGTGTCAGCCAGCATGCCTTTCTCATCTCCAGATGTCACTGTCCTAGGGAGGGAGTGCCACAGGTGCAGTGAGAGCAGGATCAGTGAAACCAAGGGCCAGGGCCTGCCGGCGAATGCAGAGGGCAGAAAGGAGGGCCCCTGGGTGAGGAGGAGACTTGGGCTGACTCTTCTGTCACCTTGGCCCATGTAGGAGCCTCCCTCGAGTGTCCTTGCCGGCTGCTGGGGAGCCAGAGAGGCAAGGAAAAGAACACTCGATGCAAGTAGGACGCAGCGCCAGGGTCTCAGCCATGTCCTGGCGCACCTCATTCTGCCCGTGAGACCCACGGCGCCCACGTGGTGCTGCTTAGCAGACTCGCACAGTGAGCCTTCGTCTCTATGGCGAGCATACCTCTGCAGTGACAGCTGCTTTTAGTCTCCAACCCGGATGCAAGCACCTGGATAAGGCTCAGCTGTGGGCTCCAACTTCCTCCCAGGTTTGGTTTCTGGGTGGAACCTGACTCAGTGGCGGAGTCCCTGCATCTGAGGAACGGGCCCACCTGGGTGTGCACAGCAAGGGTGCAGAGCACAGGCCCAGCCACTGCATGTCCTGTGCATGCCTGGTGACACTGGCCTGCTCTGTGCACAGGTGGCCTGGACTGGGAGAGGTGGTTAGGACACAGCCTGCATGGTCCCTGGATCCGGGCCAGGTACAGAGATGCTCTGGCCTTATGCGCTCACAATGACAAGGATAGCAAAGAAGGCCACCACCACCACTGCCAAGGGCCACGTCTTCTCATTTAGTCCTCAAGATGACATGGAAGCAGGGGGGCACAGAGGCCAAGCGCGTCCCCCAGACCAAGGGTCCTAAGTCAGACCATGATACCTCTCTCTCTGCCAAGCCCAGGTTCCTTGCGACAGTTCTGTGACAGCTCTGCCTGCGCTTCTGTGTCCATAGGTAATGATCTGTGTATGGACTCTGAATCAAGGAGCATGCATCGTTCTCCTCCTGGACTGAATGCTAAGGCATGCAAACAAAACCTAATACCCTATACAACGCATCTCAGCAGCACAGCGGGCGCTGCAGTCCGACTGAGCATCCAGTTCTGCCCAGGAGCCATCTCTAAGGTCAACTTCTGGAAACCGTCTTCAGATGTTATTTCTAAGTCACACATCCCCCACTCCGTTTTTGGTCATGAGTGATACTCTCATGTCATTTCTTAATAAATGGTTTGCTATTAAGGAATCATTATAGCAACGCAGGCCACTGGAAGAAAGGGCTTGCTGTGGTAGCCAGCCCCCTTAATGACCCACTCGTCTGCACATTAGGAGCTGGAGAAGGCTGTGGTTATTGAACTTCCGCCATCTGCTAGAGACGATCTGCTCAGCTCACACTGTGGGGAAGAGAGGAGGGAAACAAATTCCACCCAAACTTCCCAACTCCTTGCTTGGGAGATGACAGTGCCCCGAGGATGCACTTCTGTGACAGCAACCGCTGGGCTTACTGACCGGCTGAGCAGGGTGCAGTCCCTGAGGCCTACACAGCCCAGGAAGCTCCTTCCCCAGACCTGCCTCAGGCCCAGGGTGCCTTTCTACCACTCAGGCCCGTTCCAGAGCAGACTCAACAGCGCAGGCAGATGGTGACACCTGCATGGGCCTCCACTCCAGAGCTCAGCAGAGGGGCCCTCTTAGTCCATATAGGCATGGGAGAAGAGGGAACGCTGGACACAGGCCCCTCAAAGACCACCAGGCTCAGCACCCACTGGTAGCTCACAGCACAACTCCGGAGAGACCTGGGCTGTGTTTCCTTCAGACGGCAGGGTCCTGTCCTCATGTAGACTTTGGGAGTCTGTGCTTGGCAACAGGGAAGGGGCGGGGCCTAGCACAGCAGCAGCTCCTGCTCCGGAACAATTCAGGGTTGTTTTGCATTCTAGAGGCAGAGATCTTGTACACAAGTCCATGTCGGTGGCACAAAAGGAACCACCCTGGGAAAATACTTGTTCTTCTTCTATCAAAGGCACAGTTGTGAGAGGCACAGTGCCATGAAAACTCAAGCAAATCTGGAATCATCATTAAAGGAAATTAACTTGGGAGGAAAATTTTATGGCAAGAAAATCAGACTCCTTTGTTATCTTCCTTTTACTGTAATATGCTTCCTGGGCACTGCCTATGAGAGTGGGCTTTTGGAAGGAAAAAATATATATAGTGAAATCAACTCATTTTATCAATTTGTGCTCTCTGCCAGAGTTTCCTGACTGTGGTTAAAAGGGCTGTAAAACTGACGAATTTGCATGGAAAAAGAAACCAGTGCAAGTAATTTGTGTAAGAGGCAGCGGACAGAGCCTGCCGCAGTTCAGACACGCTGTGGATCAAGCCTGCTGCAGTGTGGCAGCCGGGGCCTGGAAAAATGACGATACTGCAGTCAGCCTGCTGCGAGTAGAAATCGATCATAAAGGTACGTTCTCTACAGCGTCTGCAGCGCAGGCTCAGCAACTCCTACCCAGGCAGATTTCTGGTCTGCAACCCCAGTGGTGAGCTCCAGTTTCTACACTTGCCTTCTAAAGCCCTGACCAAGTGCATGCTGGGAGAATAGTGTTCCAAACAGGAACATAAAAGAGAGGTACTGAACTAAAACATGGATCTCCCTCCATGTGAAAAGGAGCTTGCCTGCTATTAGAAGGTTTGAGCCACGCTTTTCATGAAGTGTGGTATTAGGTGCCAGGCCCAGCAGAATGTTTTTAACTCCATGGAAGGGAGCTAGCAGCAAAACCATAGCTGGTTCCTGAGCCCAAGTTCAGGAGGAGAGAGGAAGAGGTAGAGAGAGGAGGAGAGAGGTAAAGATGGAGAGACCGAGACAGGAGGGCAGGAAGAGGTGAAGAAAGTTATTTTTATTTTGGGGAAAATGTTTTAATTTCATTAAAACAATTCACTGATACCTTCTCCCACCCTATCCTGGGTCATGAAGATGGCTTGCCTTCAATGAGTGATTACCGTGAATTCCATTTTTAAGTTGGGCATATTCAGGCCCTTCCCCACACCTTGGATCCTGGGAAACTCAGACCCATCCCTCAGAGATCTGAACGCCTCCGGCAGACCTCTGCATTCCTCTGGGCACACAGCACAATGGGCAGCTCACCCATTACCCACGCAACGAGTATTTACCGCACCAAACTAGAACTACACGAGCCTGTTCGCGAACAGTATCTATCAACCTCATGTTCTACCTGAGTCACCAAATGCACCCTGGCAGGACTCCCCGTGGGATTTGCACTTGTGTTGTTCTCATTTATGAAGAGAAAATCAGTTGTGTGGAGCAGGAGCAACGTCAGGCTCACGCATGCAGAGGAGTTGTGGCGCAGGGTCTGAGTGGAGACGTTCCCTCGATGTCTGTGCAAAGGAACAGGGCCACTGCACTCCTGTGGCCGTCGCTTCCTCTCTGAAATCTCAGGGAGAGGAATTCACTAGATTCAAACATAAACACGATGACTGCACACCCCAGGAGGGCCGAGCCTGCGCTTCACCCTTTCCCTTTACTCCCTGGGCTGGGCGGGGCTGCGGAATGGCCAGGGCCAGCTGGAGATGCATGGATGCAAGGCCCTGGCTCTCAGTGCAACAGAGCATCACAGAGCAGGAGCGGTGCTGACCGATCTCCTGCATTAGTGGCTTCGGCCTTGGGGACTGAAATTGATTTTCTGCATCTTAGAGCTCTGGCTGAGGTCAGATGTGGTGCCTGGCTAGTGTATGACACAGTTTCAGCTGTGGGTTCAGCCTTCCCTGACAGGGATGGATTGGGCAGCCTGTTCTTTCCGACACACTGATCTATAAACAAGGAAGGGTCTCGCCGAAGGCCCTCCTAGGTGGCACTGGGCCCACCTGACCACCAGCCGTGTGGAAATGATCTGCATCCAGTCTCTCCCTAGCGACACCCTAAGCCAGATGTCTGCCAAATAACCTATCTCAATATTTTCACCAAGACCTACTTAGCATTTCCCCTCTTCCATCTACTGAGAAGTCTTGGGCTTCATGTGTATGCCTGTTGGTCATGAACTGGCTTAGTTCAGCCCCAGCGTCTGGCTTAATGTGTGGCCTCTGCCAGGCCTATCCTAGACTCTCCGCTCCACACCCTCGCCAGCGCGCCCCTCTCCTAGCTAACAGTCACCTAGGAAAGCATGTCCCACCGAGCGCTCAGCCACCTTGTGGCCTTATTGATGGGTACAAAGGATTTCTGCTCAGCTTTTGGAAAACACAAAAACATCTTTTACTTACTACACATGGATATCTGTAGTTTCGGGAAAGCAGTTTTGAGACTAATGTAGAAATGGACTTGGGGCAAGGACGTGAAGAACCAGAACTTGTGGCCTCCCAAAATACAGGAACGAGGGCTGGGATTGGCCGCTCTTGCTCTGTCAGAATCACCAACTCTCAAGGGGTCACCATAGCATTTTAATCAACCATGACAACATAACTACGAAGCTGTTCATTCTGCCTTAAACATACAGATCCATTCTCTAAAAAACTTGCTGGTCAGGCTCAGGGTTGCCTGGGTTGGCTCTGAGCACAGAGAGGAGGACAGAAGCTTTGTGTAGGGACAGTCAGAATGGCCAGGAGCCAGGCAGTCTCCCAGTACCCGTCCACACCCACACACTATTTCTCCTTCAGCACTAGGACTCAGGTCCTGTTGGGATTTAATATCTTTTGATTAAACAAATACAAGGTATGAGTTGAGAGAGTCAGATGTTGCTCAAGTCCTAAGTTCATCGGTGGCAGAGTCTGATGCCCAAGCCCCACCCTGCACTCCTTTAGCCATGCTGCCATCTTGACACCATCACCAGGCTTCCTGGAGCTTAGAAAGAGGTGAATATGGTGCCAGAGAGCACGGCACCAGGCTGGTCTCCTAGGCCACACTTCTGAGGAGGAGTGGCCATGGTGTGGTCCACAGAACAGAAGCCACAGGTGAGACACAGCAAAGGGCTCCTGCCCTGGAATACGCCACTGCAAGCTCTGACCCGGAGGGGCCGTGCATGGCCCACGACACGATGGCCCGGCAGCTCCGAGCATCAGCATGGTAGGCCCAGTGGGGCAGTGCTCCCCCCAGACAGCCACTCTCCTGGGCCAGGGTGCGGTGGGCACACGCTGGCCACCTGTAGGAAGGCAAGGGCAGCTGGACGAACATCTGTGTCACAGCAGCCATGTTCGTGTGCTGCCAGTTACCACCTGGATGTCCACGGCCGATGTGGGACGGGACAAAAGTGTGCAGTGCAACATTCTTGTGAATTAATGCGAGTTCAGCTTTTTTTTTTTTTTTTGGCTTTTTGAGACAGGGTCTCACTATGCAGTTCAGGCTGGCCTTGAGCTCACTTTTGTAGCCCAGGCTGGTCTCGAACTCGCACTGATCCTCCTGCCTCAGCCGCCCGAGTGCTGGGATTACAGGCGTGTGCCACCATGCACAGTGAGTTCAACTTTTATTATGAAAAATTACTGAACTGTAGTGGGGGAAGCCTGTGAAATGGACAGCCAGACCTGCTTCTTTTCTCTCAGAGTATGACATTATTCATTACTCTATCTCTTTATCGGGGTTAAGTACAGTGAGAAAATAAGGCATTTGCAAGGCCATAGTATCTTTAGAATGAAAAGGGGTCAGGAGACTAGGGCCAGTCAGTATTTGCTGTGATGGGACTGAACAGTTCAGAGGGACGCCGCCTTTGGTCTGCTCTCATTTTAGGGGAGGCGCTACGGCTCTCCAGATACCAAATGTGTGATGCTCATTTTGAAATCACTAGTGCAGCCCGCTATTGACCATCTGATTATGCTGAGTTCCATTTATAAACATAGCTAACCACCAAGTTTATGGAGACTTTTCGTGCTGCTTTAATAGGATATTGATCGAGAGCACAGTCTGAGCAGGCTGCTGCTGAATTGTGGGACGGCAGACAAGCTGCAAGGTCACAGCCACTGTTCTGCTGGGCTGAGCTCTCGGTTTTATTATCGTCTTTTTCCTTCTTCTTTTAATGCTCAGGACCGCATAGTTTCTTTCGGGAGATTTTCTTGTTGCTTAAGAAGATAAATTATTTCTTTTTTTTCTTTTTTTGCTTTTTGAGACACAGTCTCACTGTGTAGTTCAGGTTGGCCTTGAGCCCACTTTGTGGCCCCAGGTGGTCTTGAACTTGCAAGGATATTCCTGCCTCAGCCTCCCTGCGCGTGCTGGGATGACAGGTGTGTGCCACCAGGCTTGGTTTAATAAATTATTCTGAAAATTAATTCCGCCATGATTGTGGCTACCCCGTTGCTGAGTGAGAGAATCCACGGCCAGGGCTTGCTGGGAAAGTTTCACGCCAGCCCCTTTCACAGAGACCTGAAGTCTGCAAATCTGTGAGTGGTCCACAGGTCGCGCTATTTCCTGGGGATGCCTCTGGCAGCCGAGTGCAGCACCAGATGGGGGATCTTCCTCTGGCTCTGCATCCCCACTGATCCTGCTGCTGCTCCTGACCGGGGCAGCCCGGACCCTGCAGCGTGCGTGCATCCAGAGGCAGCGCACCTCCAAGGCGGTAGCAGCCACGGGCCACTCTTCCAGGCTGCGCCCAGCTCCCTCGGGCCGGGCCCAGGGGCCAGGCCTGGGAAACAGTTTCCTGGGTCACGGGCCCTGCCCTGCTCCCTGCAGCGCAGCTTCCTGGAAGTCCCTCCACTGACTTCGAGGAAACTAAGCTGTGCGGCGAAGGGATTCTGGGAGGAATAAGTTAGTGCTGCAAGCAGACACCTGAGGAGACCTGGGCTTGAGCTAGCAGGGGCTGCTCTGAGGGTGCTCTGGGGCGAGGAGCTCATGTGAGGCTGCGCTATTCCTGCCCCTCCCCCCAGCAGCTCTCTGCCTCCTCCCTCCCCTCCCCTCCCTGCCCCTCCCTCCCCCACTCCTCTC
>PVJA010043280.1:0-16856 GCA_004027025.1 Myocastor coypus | reverse complement strand
CTTTTCTTTTTTTTTCTTTCTTTCTTTTTTCTATGCAACATCAATAGGGAGGTGGGTCATGCCCACACACTGCACTCTATAGAATGATTGTGAGGACAATATGCAATATGTCAACTTTCAAAGAAAAGAAGGGGGAAAATAAAAAAAAAAAAGTAATGTGGATTTAGAAAGATTAATGTTTAATTGTTTGATCAATATTATATACCTATATGTATTAATCTAAACTGATCTGATGATGAAAATATGTAATATAACCATTGTTAAATTTAAACAATAAAAAAATTGCAAAAAAGAAGGAAGTGAAATCCTTATACGTTGAATTTACCAAACAGTGATATTACTAGAACTAAAAATGTATTACCTTAAATTTTTGCTAACATAAGCCCTATTTTCAAAGCTAAATTATGATGAAGTAAACTAAAATGAATTCAAAGATTATAAATGATGTAATTTAGCATCAAAATAAACACAACAATATTTTTAGTCTGTTGCCTTCCAGTGTCTTCTGAATGATTTGAGCTACAACTATGTATTTTTACATTATTTACTATCTCATACCTTTGAAAACGTAATCATTAGTATCTATGTTAGTCTTTCAAGATATACAATCACCTAGCAAAGAGCAGAGAAGCTTATCTTTGTGACTAAAAATCTGACAGGAAACAAATTCTACATAAGATGATATTACCCAGGCAAAGATTGCTATGAAAGGGCATATTTTACATATGCTTTGTAAAATGCGTAAATCCCAGATGAAAGAGCAAAGATTCATTGCATTTTAAACACTGCTTAGAATTATGAATTTTCCATATGTGCTGAGGTTAAAGCTCATTAAGTTGATACATTCAAAGCATAGCTAGTGGGCAAAAGCATTGAGTAATGGCATAACTCCATGCATTGAACTCTGTCATACACAACAAGCTTAAAAGAGGAATCATGTTAAGTAGTTTAGATGGTGAGGAGACCAAACATCACATCACTTAATACCTTGGCTAAGAACCACTGCCTTATATGAGATCAAAACTGCTCGCTCTGCTCTGATCTTTGGCTACTATTAGCATTTTTGTAGTGCAAGTCTTCATTTGCCACTCTCATGTTTAGGATTTGTTTTCCTGAGGCTAATATAACATGGAGGAAAATCCACAGTGATCAAAGGTTTCCATTGATTCACTTTCCAGTAGCAAACTTTTGTGAGCTTTTGAACATACAGAATAAATAATATTTCTTCTGCAGAAGGTAGTCTATTGAATTTACGTTCTGCTCAGTTTCCATACTATATGGGGACAGTGATGGGTGTAATTGATTAAAAAGTTTATTTAGATTCACAGAAAGTTATGAATATAGCACAGAGAAGTCCAGTGTTCCTGTATTTTCATGTGTGGAGTGCGTTGCACATGATGGCTTTCACCCAGAGAAGAAAGCATGGCAGGAGGAAAAAGGAGTCGATTCATGGTAGAGAAACCTGAAAAACACTGTCCAAGGCAAGTGACCAAAGTCAGCAACAACAGTTGTAAGTCACATTTGTATACTTATCAAGAATACATATCTTTGACAGAAGGTGACAAAAAATTGCACTTTACATCTGTGATCTTCCTCTCAAAACTCATAAAGGCAGTCTAATCATGAGAAAAAGAGCAAACACATTCCAAGGGAAGGCCCTTCCAAAAAACTCCTAACCAATGTTCCTCAAACTTGTTACTTTATCAAAACACAGGAACAGTCTGAAAAACTACAGTCAACAGAAGCCTAAGAACATAAGAAAACCTGAATGAAAGTCTTGGGTGGAATCCAGAAACAGAAAAAGAACGTTAGATAAAAAATATAGAAAGATAATGACAATAGGGTTTGTCAGAGTTCTTTACTGTAAAATTACTCTTTTGTTTCTGCTTTTCATTCTGTCTCTCAGGGAAAAAAAACAAAAACAAAACAAAACAAACAAACAAAAAAACACTCCATGTTGATTCTGACATCTTTCAAACCTCATTCCTAGAATTGGTCATTTTTCCAAGGTACTCTGATTAATTTTATTGGCAGATTGTACCTGTATTAAAAGCCAATTTCTTCTTTTTTTTTTTTTTTTTTTTTTTTGTCTTTTTGAGACAGGGTGTCTCTATGCAGTTCAGGCTGGCCTTGGGCTCACTTTTGTGGCCCAGGCTGGTCTTGAACTCGAACTGATCCTCCTGTCACAGCCTCCCAAGTGCTGGGATTACAGGCGTGCGCCACCATGCCTAAAAGCCAATTTCTGAGCATTAAATATGCTCATATCTTTTTTCATGTACAGTTGCTTCTTAAAACAGTATATTTGTAAATTTATTTCTTCATTGAAATACTCTATTTGAGTCTCATATAATAATTAGAAAAATCTTATGCTTTTTTCAAACCTGATGTAGAAAGTCTAATCTGATTTAAGTTTACAAATACAACCAAAACATTGTCAAGTATCATAACAACCACTGATGTAAAGACTTTCCTTTTACTTAAAATATTATATTCTTATCAAGTCTGATAATTGAAAAATGAAATGAAATGAAGAATATAAGTGTGCTATTATACCTGTTATTTATTTATTTATTTATTTATTTATTTATTTATTTATTTATTTTTGTCTTTTTGAGACAGGGTCTCACTATGCAGTTCAGGCTGGCCTTGAGCTCACTTTTGTAGCCCAGGCTAGTCTTGAACTCACACTGATCCTCCTGCCTCACCCTCCCAAGTGCTGGGATTACAGGCATGTGCCACCATGTCCGGCATACTTGTTATTTAAATGAGGACACAATAGCTCTGAACATTTAGTTCTAGAAATACTTTCAAAATTTACTTTTAAAGATAAAATCTTATTGGATTAGCTCATTTTGTACTAAAAAGTTTGAAGGAAATCATAATGTCTACACTTGGGAACTTGTTTGAAACTGACAAGGAATGGGATGAGGTTCAATCTTTCTTTCTACTTAATCTTGAAAATCCTTTCACCAGCTATACAGTGTAGGCTGAACCGAACATGCAGCAGAAACAGGATATTTACAGCAAGATGCTTAGAGAGTCTCATGGAAGAGTTTCTGATATTTATAATTAAATGCAGAGCAAGGTAGTGTTCTAGGGTAGGCAAACAAGGTACTGACCTTGGGGATTTGTGTGGTGCTGATTAGTATATATTTACGTGTCATGAAGCACACTCTAGAGTTGGACGTTGCAATCTGTGATCAAAGATGTCAATGAGGAAACCTGCTGGTAACACCAGAAGGAACCACCACCCTGCCCTGGTCTTTGAGTAAAGATTCCAGACCAAACACATAGGCAGTTGACATAGTACAGACAGATTGTGTTGCAAATGGAAAGATTTCAGAGCGGAAGATCTGTTGGACAGCATAACTTTCAAGGCCAAAATTCTCAGTGGATAAAATGCTTCTTCTAATTTTGAATTTATGAAAGACAAAAAGTCAGCTAAGTATCTTATGTATGAGTACACACATACATAAGACAAAAAGACAGCTAAGTAAAATTTCCCCCAAATGATTCAGCTTACTGTTGAATAAATAAATTCATGAACCAATAGCTGAGAGAATCCACTATTCTATGGTCTTCTATAGCCAACATTCCCGAGTTCGTAGCAGATACTGAGTAGGATTATTTATTTTCTGAGATAAACCAAAGGCTTCTGTCTGGATCCCATTTCAATTTTTGTCTTTTTTGTTACAACTCTGTACCTAAATTCCAATAACTGGAGCCTAAGTGTGATGAAAGATAATTATTCCAATAAGGCCAATTTATCCAACAAACTATTTATAAGGATCCTTGAGAAAAATAACTGACTGGATTGGTACTCAATTTGGAAACAAGTCCAAGTTTGTCTCAGCTGGAACACATACTAAAATGAAATCTTATTATTTTTTTTTTTTTTTTGGGTGAGACTGGGGTTCAAACTCATGACCTTGCACTTTCCAGGCAGGCACTTGTGCCACAGAGCTATCTCCCTAGCCCCGAAATCTTAATTTTTTAAAACATTTTAGGAACAAACTTTACTGAGTAAGAACTCAATCAGAGACAGGACAAAAAAAAAAAAAAAAAAAAACCAACAGGCTTTTGCTGATTTCTCATTATGTTTGGAATTCTTCACACAGATTTTAAAGTCCTCTTTTAAGTAACTGTCACAGTGTGTGAGAAGAAAATGAGAAGACAGATGGAAACACAAATATTGTGTGTGTGCCTAACACTGCCCAGTGTTAAGCAGGCTTCGCCTGGTCTCTGAGAAGTAGAAGTCAGAGAAGCTTTCTTTCTTTTATTTGCATCCTTGCTTTGTCCTATGCTTTTCTAATTTTTGTAATAACATATATCACACAGTCTAGTGGATGAAGAGCTTTGTCACTATATTTTGGAATATTGAAATTGGTAGATTAAAAATGAAGCATTTCACGGATTTGGAGTGAATCTCAGTAGTGGAAAACATGCTTAGCATTAGTGAAGATATAATTTCAAGCTATAGTATTAAATAGATAAATACATAGAGACATAAATAAATAATATTTTTTAGCACTTCACCTGAAAAAGGGCTTGTCTGAATGCAAATAGAATGGGCCAGATTGGAAAACAATAAACACAAGTTACTGAAGAAGAAAGTCAGCATGCACCAGTTTCAGAAAACTTTTCAGTAAACAAAATTCAATATTTTCAGCCCATTAAAAGTGGACATCTGATGTGAATTGAAAACAACAACTAAAAGTATCAATAACAATAAAACAACATAATGCGGAAATAGCTTCATGTGTATTATGCATCGAAAACACAATATACCAAGGAAATAGTGTAATCAATGTTCTACAGAACATAAGTGAAGACATTGTACAATTTATCAATGTTAAAAGTCTACATTAAAAGGAGCTACAAAATATCCTTTGGTGGGAATGCTAAGTAATTTAGCAGTATCAACTCATTCTTAACTTGAATGTAGTTTTGATATAATGTTGAGTAAAATCCTAATACAATTTGTCTTACAATATTGCAAAGTGGAGCTAAAGTTTTGAACAGAAAGATAAATGTGCAAAATTAATCAAGGTAGGTCTAGGTTCTATTTTTAAAGGATAATGTAGTTTATCAGCTATTAGAGTATATACCGAGGTTAGAGAACCTGTATAGAATGAGTACACACATACATAAGGTAGTCCAACCAAAGTCTTATCTCAAATGCAGGTGCTCATGTTATAATAATGTGATACACAATAAAATGGCTAATTAAGGGGGAAGGAAGGGATCATTCAGTTAAATTATTGGATGAATTATTTTGACATGAGAGGAGACAGAAACAAAGTTAGAAACATAACCTGCTTTATCTGTGAAAAAATTGGTAACAAAGAATAAAAACCATAAAACAATATAAAGTAGTGATAAAGGAAAGAAAAGAATCCATCTAACCATTAACACTTAACTTGAAAATGACCAAGGGGAAATAGTAGTGACTTTAAAATTGTATAAAATTAGGAAAGGTAAAAAATATGCTAAACTAAAACAGAATTACTAATTTGATTAAAATCAATGTATTAGTAATAAATACATCAGTAGAAAGTCACTAAAAGATGGAATTAAGCATTTATGAAATCTAAGCTTCATAAAGGCTAAAATGTTTATGTATCATTCTCATGATCAGTAAATAATATTTGTTGTTCAATAAATAATATTTGAATTCAAAGATAAAGAAATACAAATGACCACTAAATGCATGAAAGATAAGTGCTCATCCTCATTAATATTCAAATGGAATTCATAGGTTAGAGGATTAACATAACAAGAAAAAGCAATGTCATAGTTATTTAATATCTGCAAAAATATAATTACTGTAACTAAGACAGACACAGTCTTAAAAATATCCTTGCCAACTGAGAAAAAATTCTTCACCTAGAAATTTTTACAGGTAAATTTGTTCTTCAAATGTCTTCTTGGCCTGCTGATTTGGTTTTCTTTTCTCCTTTAGATTGATAGTCTGTCTTACCAAACCAAAAATCATCTCCTGTCTGCCAATGTTCTCATTTGAATTATTTAATGAACATATACCTGACTTTTGCCCAGACAATTTGCCAGTATATATATATATATATATATATATATATATATATATATATATATATGTATATACTTAATAATATGAGTTTCCACTTCTTAAGTATAAAGTTGAGATTTCAATGTTTCAATACCAGTACTTTAATAGAATGATAAAAGGTGATAATTTATTGTTATGCCTAATGAGCAAAAGCACAGGGTGATATAAAATGTCAGTGATCCTGGTGATCTTTATGTCCCTTAGAAATGACAGTTTGTAGCATTTCTGAGTGAAAAGTGATGAAGGAAAGTTGAATTTTCAAAGGCAAACTTAATAGCAAGAACACAAAAACTATTATCAGTAAGTAGTAACGTATTTCAAAGATCATTGTATGCATAGCTTGAATTATGTCTTGGAGATACAAATAGAAATTAGTATTTAATATGAAATACTAATACAAATACTCCTTCTCTAGAATCCAGTATAGGGATAGTCTCCTTGTAGTAGTTCTGGTATCTGCAACATGAATAAAAAAAAGTCTACAAACTATATTTAAAAAGTTTATGAAGGCCAGCTAGATAACTCATTGGACTACAGTACCTGGCCCCTCCCCTGGAGCACACTGAGAGAGCAATTGAGATTGGGCATGGTGGCATGTGCCTGTAATCCCCGCACTTAGGAGGCTGAAAATAGGAGGATCACTATGAGTCTGATCTGTGTAGTGACACCCTATAGTCCTTGTACTATAATACATTTTTTTTCAGAAAGAAAGAAAATAAGTTTAGGAACTACATTCCAGAAAAAGAAGGAAAACTGTAATTAGTATTTTCAACTACATTTTTAGTATTATCTTACATGAGTTATTTTGGCTGTCTTACTCAAAATTACTATCTCTGTGAATAAGATTGCTTGACATTTTTCAGTTTTTATATTATATGCCGTATATAAAATTACATTTTCTGTGTATGACAGTAGCATGAATAGGTTAAAGCTTTGTGTGTGTGAATGCATATATATATTTACAAATATGTAAGAAATGGAAATTACATATCAATCAAATTATTGAGATTTAATCTATATATAAATGAATGTTTTATTCTCCAGTTTGAAAATATGTACACTCACAGACATTCTTTCACACCTCACTGTTGAATAGTTTTATTTTTTATGCACAGTTCGATAAATTTCAGCTTCTGTTTGTTCTCATGTGAAAGTTGCAAGAATTTTATAATTTGAAACATTCCTTTATATTGTCTCTTTGTTGTCAAATCTCCCTTTTTGATCCAGTGTTATGTTTAAACCAAACTATCAACCTAAAGCTTGATTTATATAATTTTAAATGTTGTGGGCAGAAATCCCAGGGATAAAGCATACAGTTTACAAATTGTCTTTCTCCATTTATAAAATGAGCCTGTCTAAAAAAGAAAAAAAAAAAAGTCAACTCTGGAAATTTATCACAATGGCCTAACAAAAGACACCATATTCATCAGACAAGTAATGTTCTTATTGAATATAAGAAGCAAATACTTTTGGAAAATTGTCTTAGACTGGAAAACATACCGCATACAATTTGTAGATTTACATCTTACCAATCATGATCCCAGATGAAAAGATAAACAGCCAATAAACTTCAGTCAGCATTTTATCAAAGGACTCCACAGAACTTTACCAATAAAACTATAGATCTTTACAACTGACAGGATGAAGATGCCATTGCATGTTAAGAATCACAAATTGTATTGATGACTCACTTGCATGAAGACTTTTGAAAATAATCCATTCAAATTTATTTTTAGTTGAATGACCTGCTTCTAAAATAAACTGACCTTACAGAAGTTTATTCTTTTCTTTCTTTCTTTTATTTTAATGTATGTGGTTGATAGAGGGTCTCACTAGACAGCTCAGACTCATAGTGATCCTCCTGTTTTCAGCCTCCCCAGCGCTGGTATTATAGGCATGCACCACTACACCAGGACTCTGTCCTGCTCAGCTGGCCCTAGGGATGGGGCTGGAATGACATGTGATGCTAGTAGTAAAACTGTGGCCCTGTGCTTGCCTAAGTTTGTGCAGCCCAGAAATTTAGTCCACTGAGCTATCCTGTTGGCCTAGAATTTTATTCTTTGCCTATACTGTCTTGGCAAAGAATAAACTCAAATGACTCACATCTCTTAAACTTGAAGGAGTCTATAAGATAATTCTGGTCCACTTATGAGATGACCTGTCTCTGCCTCGGTGATTGGAATGGATAAGGAGCTTCTGTAGACATCTATTTTGCATTTCAGACCTTCATAGGCACTAGAAGGTATTAGTCCTGTGGCTGTACTAAGTTGGATCTATTTTCATTAACCGTCATACAAATATTTGCATTAAATACTTCCTGTTAGGGTTCATTAAGAGATAAAATGAAAATTTGTTTCATATATATATATATATATATATATATATATATATATATATACTGAACTTAGCTTTAGCTCTGGTTAAAAATTACTGAGTATAGGACATTTAATCCTGATTACAAAAACTCACTTAATTTCCATTGACTGTCATGCCTGTGAAATCTGTCACTGGCAGAATGCCATATAAACATGGATGTAAACGTTTTACTGACTATCCTCTCTCCATCTAGTTCTGATGCAAATTCTTTCATGATTTAAAAGGATCTATAATAAATATCTGAGGATGATCAAAAAGTCACATTTGTTTTTCTCAAAATGTACCACTGAGCTATCCTTTCCCTGTGGTCTAATCCCCACTATTGTTTTCAGAGAAAGGAGGGAGAAACCTTGCATCTTCTGAAAACAGGCTCAGTGTCACAGCAAGGAGACTGAATGCTGAATTTACTTCTACAGATGCATGAATATAAGGGTATATCAGAAATGTTGTAAATGTTTTTGCTAACTTCAAAATAGCTATTATATACTTGGCTATTATTGCCATATTATTATACCTTGAATATATTTCCTATGGCCAGCTACTAATATGGAGTATGGTATTGTGCAAAGATTAAACCCTGAAAGTATATAGAAAATTCACCCTAATTCTCCATTCAATTTATGTAAACACTCACTAGTTCTTAATAGACATATGCTCCAAAATTAGTATAATTATTTTCATTACTCTTAATATTATTGTTAGTTTTTGCTATTATTGTTTCTGAGAAATTTTCTCTAGACATTAATTTCACCTTTAACACAGCATGGCTGCCTGGAAATTATTAACTTGACAGAGATGGGAAGAGAAAATATATTCAGGAAACATCTGGCAAATTGTGTAGCAATGGCGAACGTTCCCTTCCTCCATACAATTTATGTTTATGACCTTATCTTTCTTCCCTACCAAATTTTAATCTGTCTCTCTGCATAACATAAAATAAATATATATAATCTACAATATATAATATATAAATAAATATATTACATCTATTTATATACATGTATTATATACATGTATATGTATGTACTTTACCTAGTACACACAAATTAGGCTTTATTTCTCAATAAGGTCTTGTTTTTATTATCTTCAGTTTTACAACCTCAAGCTATTGGGCTTATAAGGAACAACTGTGTCCTATTGATTTTATTCATTCCTAGATATTATACTTTTATTTTCGCTCTTCTGTTCATTTTTTCTGTTTATGTAGTTAATGGTACTACCCAATATAATTTATGTTTCATAGAAATTTCCTCAAAATTTTCTTATATAAGTGATCTAATTGCAAGCTCACTATGAAGATGTTATTTCCTACCTAAAATGATCTACAAATTTTCTTGAATAACTGCTTGTATCTTACTAATTAACAACTGACTTGCAAGGTAAATGTTTGGCTTAATTGTTTATTCACAGTATGTCTTCTAAGAAATTCTTGTTTGCTATGATGTAAGGATCACTATGTGAGACAAAGCATTTGTTAATTGCCTAGGCTTAGCCATTCCATGATGTATTCGAAAACTTCACAGCATCTTCTTGTACATAATAAGAGGATGCAGTATTATCTGTAGGTCTATAAAATAAGTAAATAAATGCAACAGGTAGCATATGGTGGCATATGCCTGTAATCTTAGCACTCGGGAGGCTGAGACAGGAGGATCAGTGCTAGTTCAAGACCAGCCTGGGTTACAAAAGTGAGCTCAAGGCCAGCTTGAACTGCATAGCGAGACCCTGTCTCAAGAAGACAAAAAAAAAAAAAAAAAAAAAAAAAAAAAAAAAAAAAAAAAAAAAAAAAAAAAAAAAAGCAAGAGAGATATACATCCCTGGGTCCCCTGAAAAAATGGCAGATTGTTGCACTGATTAAGAATTACTTTAAATTTAAATCATTTAAGTCAATGACTGTGGTTAACTATTTTGCAGAAAGTCCATAGAATTCTTTAATAGCTTTTTTTTTTTTGTTGCGGGACCAGGATTCAAACTTACGACCTTGCACTTGTCAGGCAGCCACTTGTTCCACAGAGCTATCTCCCCAGAACCTTTAATAGTACTTGATTTTGCTTTCAATTAATTTCAACTTCGTAGAGAAGTTGGCATAATAAACCAAAGATATATCACATAATGTTTACTGAGATTCCAGAAACATTGGCGTTTTGTCTTAATTGCTTTGCCACCTTGACCTTAAATTTTTTTTCTAATCTATTGGAATATATTGAATAGCCATTGTGCACCTTGACACCTAAATAATTCATGATATATCTTCAAATGAAATTACATTCACTAACATGACAGTTTAATTAGCTAACGGAGTAAATTAACATTATTAAAATACAATTGTCTAATCCACAGTCAATATTCAAACTGCCAACCAAAGTATCCTCATAGTTACTTTTCCACAGCTTTAAACTTGATCATGAATCGTATATTACACTGAGTTTATATGTAGTGAACTCTCTCTGAACCTTAGTCTCTTAACTTTTCCTTGTCCTTCCTTGACCCTAAAACTTGTGGATGACATAGATCAGTTATTTGTAGGATTTCTTCTAAGTTGGACATATCTGGTATTTCTTCATAATTATTTGCACATGTCCGGTGTAAATTATTGAAATGAACTTTTGTCCTTTATGTATCACATCATAAAAAACATGCTGATTTTTCCCAAACACATGATACTGACAGTGGGTATTTCAGATTTTATTATGGTATAGATCTAAACTGTTCTCCAAAGTCTCAAATTTAGAACTAGGGCCTGGCTGGGATGATTAGACCACTGCTGATGTGATTAGAAGATCATATTCTCCTCCATCTCTCCTGCCATCCTACGCTCCTTTCTCGTTATCATTCAGTGGACAGCTTTTCCCTTCCATAGCCTTCTCTTTTTCCATCAAGAATTGCTTTATTTATTTATTTGTTTATTTGTTTGTTTGTTTTGAGAATCTGATTTATTTCACTTAACATTATGGCCTCAAGTTGCATCCATTTTCCTATAATTTACTCAAGTTTACTGCATCGTATGTGAACATCACATTGTCTTTATCCATTGGTCTGTTCATGAAATGTAGGTTGCTTCCAAGATTTAGCATTTAGTAACTGTGTGCCTATGCAGATAGGACAGGAAGTGTCACATTTCAAAACACATTAGTACATTTCAATATTTGATACAATACATACTGTTATCCTGCTACTAGTTTCCATAGCCTTTTACCATGCTGCCTGTCCCTTAGACCCAGCCAACCATGGATGAAATCCACTAGACTGTCATCCATAAGAAACTTCTCTTCCTTTACATTGTGGATATTGGATATTTTGTCTTAATAATGGGCAGGTGGTTAATAAATATGTTGCTTGACAGATTTCTATATTGTAAAGTTGTCATTTCTCCATTGCAATTAATTAACAATTTGAAAATAGGAACTCTGAAATTATGTAGATGTCTTATCCTTCCTAAATTATTACCCTCTAACTATGCATGCACTAAACTTTCTTACTTCATTTTTTTCTTTCCATATTTATTAGTTGTCATTTCATTATAAGGGAAAGATCATTATTTGAAATTTTACTCATCTGCTTATATTAATAAGGATTCATTAATTCTATTTCATCTTCATGATTCACTTTTTGCTGAAATAATTCCAGTTTTAAACAATGGAAGCACCTTCACTATTTAAGCACTTTATTTATGGTGTAAGAATGTGATGTTTTTCTCAAAATGATTATAGTTCTTAGTTGTAGAAAATTGTGTTGAGAAAACAATTTCTCAGGATTGTCTAGCTGATGCTTGGATAGGCTCACTTCTAGTCATTCTCTGTGAGCAGAAGGAGGACAAGTAATCATTTAATTCATCAAGGAAGCCAAACTAGGCATGATGTATATAGTCAAGGATGTATCTTAGAAAGTAGAGTTTATCTAGTCATGGAAGGTTACAGAGAAAATTCATATAAATCTGTTGCATTAGCAACTAATGCTGAGCTGTATGCAACACTTGTGATTAGAAACGGGAAGTAAACATAAAATAAAAACACTGAGGAGGAGTAAAATCTTTGTAGAAACAGAATTAAACCAGAACTATGGGTGTCTTTCAGTACCAATATGGTGGCTGGGGTATTTCCATGCCCCAACTGTGGAGCTGCACATTTACCTGCCCCAGGATTCAGAAGCAGAAGCCACTAAGAGGTCCAATGGCTCCTCAGGAGCTGTCATTCCCATATTAATTTACAGCAATGTGTGTCAGCTTTAACAGTCCTGCCCTACACACAATTTTCAGATCTCAACTTAGCAGTTTCTGGGTCCGTTCCAAACAAGATACATGAAGAAGAGATTCTGGAAAATAGCTCAAGGTAGATAAGTTCACACTATAAGATTACTTCCAATGCCCATTTCTGAGAGATGAAAAGAACAAACGAATGAAACAGAACATGGCTCTCTTGTGTTAATGTGCTACAACTGCAGCTGGAAGGACCATAGGATTAATTTACAATAAGTTCATTTTCCAAAATCTATCTGTCACTGCACAGATCAAATAGGAGCACTCAGTAGGATGAACTGGAACCACTGTGCCTGAATCTCTCAAACTTGGGTAGCATAGCTACTATCTTCAGTCCCTGAGGAAGTGAAGTATTACTTTTTTGTAAGTAGAAATCTCCAGCAGAGATCAAGTAGAGACTTCCATTTGATCTTTCAGTCATAATCCCCACCTGGGATGACCCTCAAACATTCATGAAGTAAACGTTTATTCTTCAGCATGGCACTTTGGGGAGTTAGTAGAACCCTTAAAAGGAAGGGCCTCTTGGGAGGTCTCTGGGTACCTGGGGATACCGGTGAAGGGAAATGTGTGATTTGCTTAGCTCCTTTTCCCTGCTTTCTTCCTGGTCATAAGATGAGCAGCTTCCCTCCTCGCAGTATCCCACCATGACTGCTGCCTCAGGCCCAACCCAAAGCCACAGGACCCACGATTCACAGACACAAGCCTCCAAAACTGTGATCCAAACTGTTTTCTCTTTATACATTTATTTACCAAAAGTACTTTTCATAGTGATGAAAAACTCACTCGTACCATGTTTTTTTTTTTTTTTTTTTTTTTTTTTTTTTTTTTTTTTGTCTTTTTGAGACAGGGTCTCGCTATGCAGTTGAGGCTGGTCCTGAGCTCACTTTTGTAGCCCAGGCTGGTCTCAAACTCGCACCAATCCTCCTGCCTCAGCCTCCCGAGTGCTGGGATTACAGGCGTGAGCCACCACGTCCGGCTTCTTGTACCATGTTTTAAGCTGGGTAGTCAATGTGGAAATTTTTCCAATTGCTGACTATGTCTGTTCTGAATATTTTCTTCTCAATCTAGAGGGGTGGTACAGAGCAAGCTCCTGTGAGATGGACCCTAGGCCAAGCCCCAGGATTTCACCTGATATCCAGAAGCCCACAGGATCTCATTAGATTCCAGGAGTTCGCATCCAATCGGACCCTACATCCAGTATTGCTTTAAACATTTCTATTTTACTTTACTCAAATCATAGACATTCTGGCAAATGACTGAAAATCCCTTATAAATACGCTATGGAATGTGATTTGTGGTTCTGCAAGAGACTCATATATACTTCTTCTCTGGGTCTATAAGCAGCTCTAATTTCAGACCAGATTGAAAGCAATGACTTCTGTAGGAAATACATTTAAGAACTTGGGTGCTGCAAGAACCTATGTAAAGAGACTTCTCAGTAAATATGCTTTACTAAATATAGTTTGTATTGTTGTTGTAACTGTCACAGGTTTAGTGAATTCACAAAGGCATGTTTCTTTATTCTCAGAGTTTGGAGGTCAGAACTTTAGAACCGAAGTATTATCCAGTGTACACACCACCTGAAGATTTCAGGAGACAACCTTTCACCTTGTCTTTTTGACTACTGATGTTCAGCTGTGTTGCTCAGTGTATGGTCCCTTCTTTATAAGGGACCTCTACATCTATTGTTACTATCTCTACAGCCCAATATGATCCCATAGCTCCCTCTTATAGGAACTATTGTTATTCTACTGGATCACTTCATATAGTCCATAATGATTTCCTATTTCAAGATTTCAATATCTCAAGACAGCCCTCCATTCTCCATCTTAAGTAAGAATGATAAATCAAGACACGTGTGATGGCCACTCAATTCAACCTGCCCCTTACCCAGCTTTGCATCTTTCCTTTCTCAGGAACAGCACTCTTCCCCAAGCTCTTTCTTAGCTTCTACTTTCCTAGAAGCCTATACCATGTCACCTTATGTGGAATATTGCAACCTCGGTTTTATAGGTGAACAATAAATATAAGAGAAAGACATGGAATTACCCAAACCATCAGCTGGCAAGCTGTAGAATCAAAATTATCTACATTGTTCTCCTCCATTTGTATATACTATCAGATCCCATTCTCCTTAGCAGTCATTTCCTGCCTCTTGCAACATAATAGATTTTTCCTGACAAAACTATTTGGCCTTATTCTTCTCAGTGGAGAGATGCAATTCTCAGTGCCCATAATGAAAACATTTCCACACATTAAAGTTTTCAGTGCCCTCCTCATGAACTTAAAGTGGAATTAAAATGTTTTTACATAACACACAGAACATTCATTTTATGAGCACTGCGTTTCCTTTGAGCCTCCGTGGTCCTTCCTCTCATGTTCTCAGTTCAGCAGAACCCACCCATCCCCTGAGCAGCAGCTCCTTTAGCCTTGGCCCCATCCATAAAGCTAATGACCTCAAGCAATCTTTCTTTCCTGAGCTCCTAAGTAGATGCATTTTATTGATTTATGAGTTCTAACAGTATCTGTAAGTCTCCTTTATGATGCTCACCATCAGGGGTTTTGTTTTACCTTTAGTTGAAATACTGTCTACTCAAGATAACATAGCACTTCAAATGTTAAGAGAGTAAGGTCAGCTATGAGCACCTGTAATCTCAGCTCTTTGGAGTCTGAGGCAGGAGGTTAGAAAATGTGAATCTGGAGCGGCTCAGCATATTAGTGAGAATATGCCTCAAAAAATATTAAATGGATTAGGATGTAGCTCAGTAGGATGACCTGTGATTAACTCCTTAACATCTTAAAAGAAAAACAAAATCTTGACTACAAGAACCGTCACCCTTTCTAACCCCTTTGTAGTGGTCTTATAGTGTTTTCAATTTATTGTTTGTGAACTACTTTTCCCAGAAACCCTTTCTTTATGACTATTATAATTACTATTATTATTGTTGTTGTTGTTGTTGTTGTCATCTCAGCCTGCCCTGGGAGTGGGGCTGGCAGAGCGTGTGATACTAGCGATCGAGCCCGCTGTCCCTATTATTGCCTAAGCTTGCCTAAGCAGGCATTTTAGACCACTGAGCCATCTCACCAGTGCAACCATTTTTAACATAAGCATGAAAAAGATTCCTGTGTGGGACCTGAAGCACAGGAGTGAAGGAGTAGGTATTTAGAGCTCACAAACATGGCTACTCTGCTTGACCCACTCTTTGTAGGGAGGTGGGAGTGCGTCCTGCTACCAAGGATGCCTGCCCTGCCTCCTCGTCAGCGTCTCCAACTTGTGTGTCTGGTGTGCCCTGAGCTCTGTGAAGAAGTGTGTGGCTTTTGTAGCACACCCACCCAGTAAGCACTGACCCAGGCTCCAGTTGCTGCTTCCAAATTTCTTGCTCTTCTCCCCTTTCCACCCCTGTCAGTTTTCAACTGCCTGTACCGCAGATTTAGATTTCATTTTTTCCCTTGGAGTTCCTTAGTCAGTTCCCACAGTTGGATAAATCCATATCCCTTTTACATGTACATAAC
The DNA here is from genome assembly GCA_004027025.1 of Myocastor coypus. Lineage (NCBI taxonomy): Eukaryota > Metazoa > Chordata > Mammalia > Rodentia > Myocastoridae > Myocastor > Myocastor coypus. Next base: position 624 of record PVJA010043280.1, on the reverse strand, counting down.
TATTTTGCTTTTGGGTCTGAAGTTGTTAATTATTCATTTGAAAGTTATAATCCTGCTCATGGTATAACTTGCTTCACAACAGGAGCCATTCTCCATGATCTGTTAGCTAAAATTGTATCCTCAGCACCTGGCAGACATTTGACACAAAATAAGTGGTGGGTGTCTTTCTGCTGAGTGACTAGAATACACACATAGAGCTTATGTAGAATGTATGGCATAGAAAGCCATGCAGAGAAAAACTTAGTTTGGACACTTGCTGAAGCTAACAGCTAAAACAATAAGTGATTGCTCAAAATACTTAGTTTTAGAGGGGCTTAAGCCTAATTAAGGTAAACTAGTTTTGACATTCCTTAGTGTCACAAGAGGAAAGAAACTTTAGTGAAATCCCACCAGGGATCAAAGAACACAACAGCCTGCAAGACTTGGGCTCATGCCATGATCTTCGGCAGTGTGACAGAGACAGGTGCTGGGAGCACAGTTTCCTTTCAAGTGGACAAGACTCATCACCACCTCAGTATGAGCTACTACAGTCACATGTTGCCCTGGACATGCTTCTGTAGACCTCTTTCCACATGCTGCCCATGAGGTGTCTGGGAAAGCACATAGGAGCCCCAGGCCATCCCT
>PVJA010043279.1:0-16887 GCA_004027025.1 Myocastor coypus | reverse complement strand
TTAAACTTTCATCGAGAGTTGTCGTAAACAAAATTTTAAGTTGCATATATGATACCTGCTAAAAAGCAGATAAAATTGAGGTGTCATACTGCATTCCATGGAAGAATGTACCACCCAATATCAAACTTACTAAGAGTCAGATTTGAATAGTGCTTGGGTAACAACTATCTAGGGAGCCAAGGAGATAACTCAGTAGAATAAGTGCCTTCCTGGCAAGCACAGGATCCTGAATCAAAAAAAAAAAAAAAAAGAGAGAACTATCTGACTGGGCATGGTGGCACACAACTGTAATCCCAGCACTTGGGAGGCAGAGACAGGATGATTCCTTTTTTTTTTTTTTTTTGGCAGGCAGGATTGGGGTTCAAACTCACAACCTTGCACTTGCCAGTCAGGCACTTGTGCCACAGAGCTATCTCCCCAGCCCCAAGATAGGATGATTCTTGTGAGTTCAAGGCCAGCGTGAACTACACAGGAGGCAGTCTCAAAAAATAAAACTAATAAAATGTAAAACTAAGAGAAATCATTATAATTAGCCTTTTAAAAAATTAATCCATTGGGGGGGGGGCAAGGAGATAGCTCTGTGGCACAAGTGCCTCCCTGGCAAGTTCAAGGTCATGAGTTTGAACCCTGGTCCCACAAAAAAGAAAAAAAAAAAGAATCCATGGACTGTAATCCCAGCACTTGGGAGGCTGAAACAGGAGTACTACTGAATTCAGGGCCAGCCTGGACTACAAAGTGCGTTAAAGGCCAGCCTGAATTACATGGCAAGACACTTATCTCAAGAAACCAATGAGGCCCGGCAGGATGGCTCAGTGGTCTAAAGCGCCTGCTTAGGAAAGCTTAGGTGGCTGGAGGGACCGCGGTTTGATCCGAGGCACCACATGCTGTGCCAGCCCTGCCCTGAGGGCAGGCCGAGCTGGCCATAAAAATAAACAAAAAGTTGTGAAACAAGAAAGAAAAAAAAAGAACCCAAACAAACAAAAAAATTAGCCCATGGAAAGTACCTTTTGATGGTTGATCTCAGCTTTAAAAAAGAAAAGGTTGGGGTCCAGAGATATAGCTCAGCAGCACAATGCCTGCCTGGCCAGCATGAGGCTATGAGTTCGCTTCCCAGTACCAACCAAAAAAAAAAAAAAAAGGTCTACTTACCCTACTTACCCAAAGCCTTTTTGCTTGTGTTTACTTGTTACAAGTCAAAAGTTTATTCTTTAAAACTAATATTTGTGGGAGCTGGGGAGATAGCTCCGAGGCACAAGTGCCTTCTGGGCGAGTGCAAGGTCGTGAGTTTGAACCCCGGTCCCACAAAAAATAAATGAATAAATAAAAATAAATAAACTAATATTTGTGGGTTAGGGATGTTACTCAGTGGTAGGGTGTTTGCCTCGCATGCACAAGGCTCCAAGTTCAATTCCCAATACTACACCCCCCAAAAAATAAAGTTTATGCTGTATAGCACTTTTGCTCAGTTTGTACAGTTTTCTTCTTGTGTGGTACACATGCAGAAATGCCTAGAGTTCACACGCATGGTTTCATAATTGCAGAGGCCGTGCTGATGTTTACCTGCGGAGCAGCAACAGCTCCGTACCAGGCCCGTCCTCAACTGGGTGCCCTCTTCCCATGTTGCCCTGTGCCAGACTTTGGTAATTATTATTTCTACTCCAAACAGTATACATTAGGCTTGGCTGATTTTTAACCCTTTCCTATTTTATTTTGAAAAATCTCAAACCTGAAGGAAAGTAGCAAAGTAGTAAAGCAAACCTGTCTGTACTTGTATTCATCTAAGTCTTCAGTTGGCATTTTATCATGTTTTCTTTATAGCCCATAGATGGGTATTATACATACACAATTTAAAGCACTGATTATAAAATTTATGTGAATAGACTTACACTATGTATATTATTTGTGTCTTTCTTTTTTTTTTTTTTTTTTTTTTTTTTTTTTTTTTTTTTTTTTTTTTTTTGAGACAGGGTCTCGCTATGCAGTTGAGGCTGGCCTTGAGCTCACTTTTGTAGTCCAGGCTGGTCTCGAACTCGCACCAATCCTCCTGCCTCAGCCTCCCGAGTGCTGGGATTACAGGCGTGAGCCACCACGCCCGGCTTATTTTTGTCTTTCATTTTTATAAAGTCTGAGATGATCCATTTTGTTACAAAAGTTGTTTGCCTATTTTTATTGTGTACCTCAGAGTTTGTCATGCTAGGCAGTCGTGGTGTGAGTGCTGTTATCTGAGTCTCCAGCTCTCTGCATGCAAGCTCGCATGTCCACCAGGCGTTTACCTAGCAGTGGTAGAGAGAGTATGCACCTTCAGTGTTCCTGTGCAGGATGAAACTGACCGGAGTCCCACAGGGTCTGTTCCCAGAGCAATGCCCCGCAGCATGCAGGTGGGCATGCTGGTGTGCAAGGGGGCATCCCGGTGATGGGTTCACAGCAGCCACAAGCTTCATGGCCTCTGGCTTTCCATCCCTGGCTCTGATGTCAGACCTGAGCCCTCCTGACAAAAACCCGCTTGATCTCCTGCCAGATTTCCCACCATCCACCCACCTCTGCTGTGCCAGCCCTGAGGTTCACATATATGAGAATAGTGTGTGAGTTTCTGGTAGGACACGTCTGCTGTTGACCTTACTGCCACTGCAGGGCTCTGGTTGACAGCATGGCTGCCATTCTTTCACATCATGCTCCGTCAATTCAGACAACTTGGAATATTACTCTAATCCCCTCAGTCCCCAGCATTGTTGCTTTAGGTTTTTAGCCATTGCTGGTGCATGTGAATTCAATTTACTGCTTTATACTTCCCTGGGAACCACTATTTTTTTACATTCCCTCACAGCGTATGAAACAGTATCTATAATCCTTTGTTCTTTCTTTTTCTCTTTTAGAGGCAGGATCTTGCTGTGTAAATCAGGCCAGCCTTGAACTCACTTTGTAGCACAAGCTGGCCTTGAACTCACAGTGATCCTTCTGCCTCAGCCTCCAGAGTGCTGGGATTGTAGGTGTGTGCCACCACTGCCAGCCCTAATACCTGTAATCCTTTGTCCTTTTGAGACAAGATCTGGCTGTGCAGTTTAGGCTGGCCTTGAGCTCACTGTTGTAGCCCAGGCTGGTCTCACACTCACACCAATCCTCCTACCTCAGCCTCCCAAGTGCTGGGATTACAAGTGTGTGCCGCCACACCCAGAAATATCTGTAACCTTTCCAATTAAGTTATGTGATATCATTTTGCAGCCTCATTATTTAATGAAAATAATGTATGTGCAAGCAGTCCTAGGTATATAGTATAATAGTTGTATTGGAAAGGTAGCTTATGACCATCTCCCAATGTAATAATTATTAAAAAATCAAGAATGTTTTATATAAACGCTGGTTATGTTACTTTTAAAAATAATATGAGGCCCGGCAGGATGGCTCAGTGGTCTAAAGCACCTGCTTAGGAAAGCTTAGGTGGCTGCAGGGACCGCGGTTTGATCCGAGGCACCACATGCCGCGCCAGCCCTGCCCCCAGAGCAGGCTGAATCAGCCATAAAAATGAATAAACAAACAAAAGTTCTTAAGCCCGGGCGTGGTGACGCACGCCTGTAATCTCAGCACTTGGGAGGCTGAGGCAGGAGGATCGGTGCGAGTTGGAGACCAGCCTGGGCTACAAAAGTGAGCTCAAGGCCAGCCTGAACTACATAGTGAGACCCTGTCTCAAAAAGACAAAAAAAAAAAAAAGTTCTGAAACAAAAAAAAAATAATGATAAAATAAAATAATATGATAGAGCACTCTTCAGAAAAGGATTTTTTTTGTTGTTGTTTTTGTCCTTTTGAGACAGTATCTCAGGCAGTTTAGCCTGGCTTTTAGCTCACTTTGTAGCCCAGGCTGGACTCAAACTTGCAGTGATCCTCCAGCCTCAGCCTCCCAAGTGCTCGAATTGTAGTAGTGCGCCACCACACCCAGTCTCAATTGCTGGCTCAGCAGGCTCGAGGGGCGGGGCTGGCATGGCAGGCCCCTGTGCCTGCTGCAGGCACTTTAAGTCTATGAGCTATTTGGTCGGCCCTTCTTTCACCGTTTAGCACAAATTTACTTGTGAACTTTTCTGATGTTAAGAGTTTTTTATTTCATTAACTATTATTAGGAAAAGTTAAGGTAACATAGTGTTATGGTTTATGTCTAGTTGTCCCCCCAAAGCCTCATGGAGTCACTGGGCGGGGACTTCTACTAGAGTTTGAGACTTGATCCGTGATCCCTGGGATTATGGGATTTAGTACTGATGGGATTATGGGTGGAAGTACTTCTGGGATTATGGGTGTAGCCTAGGGCGGGAGCTAAGGCGGAGAGCCTGAATGTAATATAAAGAGAGACAGAGACAGACTGAAGCTCTAGCTGTTGCTGTTGCTCTGCTGCTGTTTGGCTGGCTACCTCTGCCCCCATTTTGTTGCTGTTCCGCCGCCATGAACTGGATGCTCTCTGCTCTGTTCCTCTCAGACTTGGGCCAGCCGAACATGGACTGAAACCTCCAGTAACTGTGAGCTAAATAAACCTTTCCTTCCTTCATTTTGAGTGTCGGGTATTTGTCTCAGCAACGATTAAAAAGTAACTAAAACACATAGGAGCAGTGACCTAACTGATACAGGAAATGAGTTGGCTCTAAGGAAATTTCTAGGACACTGACAAGCTTAGAAAAAGCAGTCTCTTACAGGACACACTGACATCCCTTCACAGAGGATGTTACAACACATCCGCAGTCAGGAAACATGGGGCAAAGTAATACATTCTGATGAAGTGCTCTAAAGCAGTAATTCTAATTATTAGCGTTCAAATAATATATAATGAACCCCATTCAGAGCATGCAGAGGGTCTGCAGAGCAAGGTGAGACAGTGAAGCCTTAAAGCGCTGAGCATATTACTTTGATGTGGAACTGAGCAATTTACCCGCTTTAAAAATAAATTGCTCTGTTTCTCGCCTTCCCACCGCTTGTTGCTGGCAGCTGCCACGGGCAGATGCAGTGGAAGTAGCTGCCAGCGGACAGTGACGGGACGGAAACAAGACTTACAGAAACAAACAACTGTTTGATACAAACATTTTGGAAACGATTCTGGAATTTATTTCTTGGACGTGGACGTAGGACACTTTTGGTCCTCTTAAGTGATTGATGGAAGCGTGGGATGTCCTCACCTGGAAGAGCTGGAACTGCCGGCTGGTGCTGTTACTGCGCATATTTAGGAGAGGATATCCGACGGAGGATGGAATTCCAGAGGAAGGAAGCTCTGCTCCGGAGCAGGCTCCCTTTGCAGGGTCACATGAGGCTCGCTACCTCAATGTGTGGTGACACAGCCACGTACTAAGGGAGAGGGCCCTTAGGGGCTAAGCGGAGGCAAAACAGGAATCCACGAAACGGCTGCAGTGTAGCTTTCTGTATTTTTCCACTTATCAAGTGTCCTCTTTTCCTGTCATCCTCTCCTTAGTGACATTTTGCTCAAATATGGGACAGGCATACAGCCTAAAAAATAAAGCATGTTTTCCCTAGTTGAAAGCAGACTACAGAGATTTTGAAAACATCATGGAGCGGAATCTAAACTAGCTAAATTGTGCTTGCCTTTATGCAGTGCTGATAAGGAGACATGGGTGTTGGAAGAAATTTCAAGTTGGAGGCCACTGTGCTATGGGTGACCCTTGTGGTGCAAGGAACCGGTGATGCCACCGGTGTACTTGGCAACGCTGGCAGATGGACAGTGTGCCACATCCTGTGTCTATATTTAGGACTTTTGTATGGAGTTGCTATGAAGACTGAAATGTAAATTCCGGTGCAATGGCTTCATTGAGTTTGCAGCATCCCTGAAACTATGTATTTCTTTAATTGATCCTTAGACTTCAATTCAACTGTTGCAGGTCTGTTACTATTTTTTTCTCTTTTTAAATTTTTTTATTACTTTTAATAAGAAATAACTATCATACTACAGTATGATAGTTTCAAAACACGTTAGTATATTCGCAATAATTAACACATTGCATATTGTTCTCATAATAGTTATACAGAGCACAGGATGTAGACATGATAAATTTTCTCATCGATATTGGTAAGGAAGGAAAAGAAAAGAAAAAGAAAAAAATTCTTTGAACTGTGAGGAAGTAGTTGTATACAATGTTCCTTATTTGCATTGGGTTACCGGTGAAACTGGCAATGTTGGAAACTGTTGACTTAAGCCTGTTACAGGTCATCATAGTAATCTCACTCTGCGTTTTATGCCTCATAATTAAGCTTTTCTGCTGGGTTATCAAGGGCAAGTTAAAGCAAGACCTGTATAACAAAACATTCATCTTTTGTATCTTCCAAGGCCAAATCCCCTCAGGGTAAACTTTGGAACCATGTATAGTGCTTTCTAGAACTGTTGTCATTGTCAGCCATTGGGATGTGTCACGGCCATTGCTTGACCAGTTTGCTTTCTGTGAAAGCCTGAGAGAATTTTTTTCTCTTGTTACTATTTTTATTGTTTTTTTTTTGTTTGTTTGTGTGTGTGTGTGTGTGTGTGTGTGTGTGTGTGTGTGTGTGTGTCTTTTTGAGACAGGGTCTTGCTATACAGTTCAGGCTGGACTTGAGCTCACTTTTGTAGCCCACGCTGGCGTCGAACTCGCACAGATCCTCCTGTCTCCCTCCCTGTAATCAGTGCTGGGATTACAGGTGTGTGCCACCATGCCTGGCACTATTTTTATTTTTATTTTTTATTTTTGCATAACTGGGGTTCAAACAAACTCATTACTTGCCAGGCAGGCACTTGTGTGCCATGGAGCTATCTCCCTGGCCCTGAACTATTTTTATTGTTACAGAGATTTTTGAACTGGGAAAAGTTAGGAATCACTGATAAATATATTAGTCTTGTGCTATAAATCCTGTAAATGCTATAAAAGCTTTTTCCACAGTGTGGTGATACTTATGTTTCTATAATTCTTAATGCTTTTTTTGTGTTGTAATTTAAATGTCATGGAGGGGCCTGGTGGGATGGCTCAGTGATCTAAAGTGCCTGCTTGGGAAAGCTTGGGCAGCTTCAGGGACTGCGGTTCGATCCCTGGCACCACATGCTGCACCAGCCCTGCCCTCAGGGCGGGCTGAGACAGCCATAAAAATGAGTGAATAAACAAAGAAAGGTTCTAAAACAAGAAAAAATAAATAAATAAATAAATTTTTAAAAATTATATTAAAAAAATAAATAAATGTCATGGAGTTGGCGGGATAGCTCAGTAGAATAAGTGTTTGCTAGGCAAGTGCAAGGGCCTGAGTTCAATCCTCAGTTCCACAAAAATAAAAACAAAACAAAATCACAAAATTCACCTATTTTCATTTCTACTTTAGAAATTTAGTAAATTTATAATGTTGTACAAGTATCACCACAATCTAGTTTTAGACACCACCCCAGAAAGATCCCTCAAACCCAGCTGTTATCATACTTGATTTCTAATCCCTCACTCTAAGCAGATGAAAAATAGGGAGCTGGGCATGGTGGTGCAGACCTATAATCCCAGCACTTGGGAGGCTGAGGCAGGAGGATCAGTGCGAGTTGGAGACTAGCCTGGGCTACAAAAGTGAGCTCAAGGCCAGCCTGAACTGCACAGCAAGACCCTGTCTCAAAAAGATAAAGAGAAAATGAAAACAGGCTGGGGAGATAGCTCTGTGGCACAAGTGCCTACCTGGCAACTACAAGGTCATGAGTTTGAACCCCAGTCCCACAAAAAAAAAAAAAAAAAAAAAAAAAAAGAAAAGAGGAAAAGGAAAGATAAATATTTTACACAGAAAGGAGATCAGTTGCTTTCACCTAACATATATTTGAGGTACATCTATGTCATATGTATATATATGTTTTTATATAGAGGTTCACTCACATGCTCAGACCCGGCTCAAACTTACAATCTTCCTACCTCAGCTCCTTCTCTCTCTCTCTCTCTCTCTCTCTCTCTCTCTCTCTCTCTCTCTCTCTCTCTCTCTCTCTCTCTCTCTCTCTTCCTCTCTGTCATACCAGGGATCAAACTCAGGACCTTATGCTTACCAGGCAGGCACTTATTCCACTGAGTTGTCTTCCCAGTCTCGCCTCTTTTAAAAATCAGGTTGTCATCATCATCTTTTTCTCTCCTTCTCCTCCTTCTAATGTATTTAGGACAAGGTCTACAGGGTCTCACTATATAGATCGGACTTGTAGTGATTCTCTTGTTTTTAGCCTCCCAAGCACTGGAATTACAGGCGCTCACCACCATACCCCGTCTCAGTCATCTTCTCAGCATGCCCCAGGGGCGGGGCCATCCTGGCATGCTGGGGATTGAACCCTGGCGACTACACTCTGCCGAAACAGTGCTTTAGTCTGCTGAGCTATCTGGCCAACCCTGTTTTCTTCTTTTTGAGTTGTAAGAATTATTTATTTTACTCTAGGTACACATCCCTTATCGGATATGATTTGGAAATATTCTCCCAGTTGATTATATACATATATAATATCCTTGTGCAGCAACAAAGGATTGGGGTCCTCAAGTCTGGCAGACTATCCACTGGCCTTCTCTGAGATAAGATTCCTAACTTACAGAATTTTCACAGCAACCAATATGCATGCACTTTTAATGGTATAAGGAGGATTTTAGGACTGGAAGTTGTAGGAAGCATGGCATCCAGGAGGCATGTGAAGTGCAGGGCACACTGCCTCGGTGCCTCTTGGAGGGAGCAGTTCAACCAGAAACTGCACGAGACAAAGCAGTAAGTGGGCCCAAATCTCAGCAGTGGAAATCGTATATCTGAAAAAAAATAAAAAATGTGAGGGACCAGGGAGCTAGCTCAGTAGAATAAGCACTTGCCTAGCGCACAAGGGCCTGAGTTCAATCCTGGGTCCTGAAAAAAAAAAGAAAGAAAAAAAAATTGTGAGTTTTGTGACTGGTTTTGGCATCTTTTTAAGAACGTGATGACATCTGCCCATTGTAGTAGCAGGGATCAATCTGGCACATTACAGATCCCTTTATGTTTTTCCACACTGCTGTTTTTCACCCTTGGATGCACTGTCTGTGCTCCATGTCCAAGAGTCTTTGCACTTAAGTCTTTGCTCATATTCTTTTTTTTTTTTATTCTTTTTTGAAATGCATTTACAGAAAATAGTTGTCTTCTGCAGAAAAAAAATTAAAATATGTGCCAGTGCCCTGCACCTGTTCTCTCTTCTGATTTGATAGAATGAACCTGTTCGTCCTTGAATCCTGAGCTGAATTTTTTTTTTTTTTTTTGTCTTTTTTGAGACAGGGTCTTGTATGAAGTTCAGGCTGGCCTTGAGCTCACTTCTGTAGCCCAGGCTGGTCTTGAACTCGCACCAGCCCTCCTGCCTCAGCCTCCCAGGTGCTGGGATTGCAGGCGTGTGCCACCACACCCAGCTGAAAATGTTTTCTACGTGGCCCCAAAGCAAAGACCTTAAAGACTTGGAATGCTTCTAAACACCCACCTCTAAAACTACCCAGCAACTAAGGAGGCAGTGGTTACTGAATACCCAGTGTGATGTTGGCAAGGGTCCCCTGACCTGGGTCTACATAAGAACTGCCTGTAATGTGCAGTTAAAATGCAAACTCCCCAGCCCAAGAGCAGAGCTACATGGTGCCTGTCGATGCAATACAGTGAAGCACCAAGGTGGCCCTGATGGCTCTGCAGCCCAAGATCCTAGCTGGGTCATATGATATGTCTCGGAGCCTGGGCTCTCATCCAGCCCCACAGCCAGCACAGTGCAGGCCCTTAGGCATTGCGCCATCAAAACAGCAGGTGTGGACCACAGCTGTACCAGACAAAGCACTTGTACTTGGTGTAACCCTGCTGTAAGGCACAAGTGTGAGTGAAATTTAGGAGCTGTAGACAGCAAAATATTGCCTGTGATATCCTGTATCCTTGAAGGTGTGTAAGAAATGAAGTTTTTTTTTTTTTTTCTTTCGTATTTTAGGGAAGGGTCTACAGGTGTTCAGGGTCTCACTACTAGACTGCACTCATAGTGATCCGCCTGAGAAGCAAAGTGTTGACTGAGGTGAAGGAGTCACTTGTGCTCTTTGTCCAGGCGAGTGGCAGCAGCTCTGTTTTGGGGAGGTGGCTGCAGGAGAGAGACAAGGGAGAGGGTAGCTAAAACCTTTCCTGAGCGGGGATTCACACTCAGCTCCTGCAGGCACACCACCGCCTCTGTTTCCCATCCCTCTCTCTTCTTAAGGCGGGGTGCTAGTGTGGGCGATCTGCTTCCATACCCTTTGGTTCTTACATATTTGCAAGTAGCTTTATGGAAAAGAGCTACTATCTCTCCCATCCCTTTACGTTTTTCCGTGTATTGTTTACTTTTGTCAGGGAAAGCAGTCTCTCACCATGACTAAGCATGACGTAACATTCAGCAACATCCAGCGTGAACCTATCAGGTGGAAGTGATGATGAGGTCAGTGCCCTGATTATAACTTGGTCACTAACTTGCTCTTTGATCCAGCAAATTATTTCAGCTGTCTGACCTGCAATCTCCCCCATATAAATTAACAGAGATGGTCCAGATCTGTGGTTCTTTTGCTGTGTGGTGCTTAGAGTAGCTGAGACAGCATCTGTGGAAACTTGTTAGACACCCATATTCTTGGTTTCTGCCTCAGACAGGGGCGGGACACAGCAATCGGCCTTTGGAGGAGTCCTACACGCGATTTTGATGTTCCACAAAAGCTTCAGAACTCTGGTCTAGATTAGTAGTTCTTGGCCTTGGCTACACCTGGGCAGCTTTTCTAACCTACCAATCCTGGGCCCTCTCTCCAAAGGAACTGCTTGAAACAATTTCAAGAGAGGTCCAGACATCGTTATCTGGTGCTGATGGATGTCTTAGATACTATCTGAGGTTGTCTACAGTTAAAAGTCAGTGTTCTAAATTGTGGCTGGCTACCTCCAGACCCATAGCCTACATGAACTGCATATATGTTGCTGTAAGAGAGAAGAAATGATTTTTTTTTTTTTCTTTTTGTCTTTTTGAGACAGGGTCTCACTGTATAGTTCAGGCTGGCCTTGAGCTCAGTTTTGTAGCCCAGGCTGGTCTTGAACTCTCACCAATCCTCCTGCCTCAGCCTCCCGAGTGCTGGGATTACAGGTGTGTGCCACCACGCTCAACTAGGAAATGATATTTTCAATATCGTGGAGATGCACAAGGAGAAAAAAATTATTTTTTATTTTACCTTATCTTATTGAGATAGAGTCTTGCTATATAGTTGAGACTGACCTTGAACTCATTATATAGCCCAGGCTGGGCTTGAACTCCCAGTGGTCCTCCTGTCTCAGCTCCCCAAAAATGTAGTTTTGATAAGAGGATGCTCTGTGATTTACATCTGAGTGTGACATTTGTTAATTTTTATTTTTATTATTATTACTATTTGTCTTTTCAAGACAGAGTCTTGCTATGCATTCAGGCTGGCCTTGAGCTCACTTTTATAGCCCAGGTTGGTCTCAAACTCACATTGATACTCCTGCCTCAGCCTCTCAAGTGCTGGGATTACAGGCATGCACCACCACACCCAGCTCATGTCTGTTAATTTTTAATCAAAGACATTTAAATGATGAAGTAAATAAGTTATGATAAAAGAACACAGGGTATTTCTCAATGAAATGATAAAACATTGTTGTACATAATAAAAATTAAACTTGTGGGGCCCAGCGGGATGGTTCAGTGGTCTGAAATGCCTGCTTGGGGAAGCTTGGGCAGCTTGAGGGACCACGGTTCGATCCCTGGCACCACATGCTGCGCCAGCCCTGCCCTCGGGGCGGGCTGAGCCGGCCATAAAAATGAGTGAATAAACAAACAAAGGTTCTGAAACAAGAAAATAAATAAATAAATAAAATAAAAAATTCTTTAAAAAAAATTAAACTTGTGTTGCATAAAATGATATGGTTGAATTTCACAATATAACAATGATAAAAAAAACTGGGCATAGGCTGGGGGGTGTCACTCAGGGGTCAAGCACTTCCCTATTCCCTAGCATCACATGGCCCTGGATTCAACCCCAACACTACAGGGAAAATATATATATTGTATGACTCCTTCTCAATGAAAATCAAAAATCTATAAAATTTTTTTTTTTTTTTTTTGTCTTTTTGAGACAGGGTCTTTGCTATGCAGTTGAGGCTGGCCTTGAGCTCACTTTTGTAGCCCAGGCTGGTCTCGAACTCGCACCGATTCTCCTGCCTCAGCCTCCCGAGTGCTGGGATTACAGGCGTGAGCCACCACGCCTGGCAAAAATCTATAAAATTAATTTGCAGTAATCAAGGTTAGAACAGCGATGCATGTTGTGGGTAGAAAGCTAATAACCAGAAGACAGCACAAGGAACCCTCCTGAAGTGCTAGGAATGCTCCTCTTCTTGACTTGGGAATAATCAGGCATATATATGCATGCACATATGCACACAGCACACACATATAGGCATATATGCATATATATTTATATATAACTATACTCATCTATATATTGAGTTTGTTTATTGGGACTGGGTCTCTCCATGCAATCGAGGCTGGCCCTGAGGACACTTTGTAGCCCAGGTTGGCCTCGAACTCATTGCTATCCTGCCTCAGGCTGCCAAGGTCTGGGATTGTAGGTGTGTGCCACCACACTGGTTTGAACTATATATACTCTTAGATTTGAACATTTTACACTTCAGTAAAATATTTATGAAAATAGAAATGTAATTCTCTTTTTTTAAATGTATTTAGTACAGGCTCTACAGCAGTGGTTCTCAACCTGTGGGTCAGGACCTCAGTGGGGGTCGAATGACCAAAACACAGGGGTCGCCTAAAGCCATTGGAAAATACATATTTAAACTCATGCTATGCCATGGTGAAATGTTATTTATTGGAATTAGTAATAAATATTTCTCAACATAATTAAATATTGTTTTTGTGATTAATCACTGTTTAAATTATGTTTGATTTGGAGCAATGAGAATACATAATGCATATCAGGTATTTACATTCCGAGTCATAACTGTAGCAAAATTACAGTTTTGAAGTAGCCATCAAAATTATTTTTTGGTTTAGGGTCACCGCAACATGAGGAACTGTATTGCAGGGTCATGGCACTAGAAAGGCTGACAACCACTGCTCTACAGGTTTTCACTACATAGATTGGACTTGCAGTGATTCTCCTGTTTTTTAGCCTCCTAAGCCCTGGGATTACAGGTGCATGCCACCATGCCCAGTCTTAGTTACCACCTCAGCACATCCCGAAGACGGGGTTGGCCCAACACACTGGGGATCGAAACCTGGCCTCTGTGCACTGCCTAAGCAGGCTCTTAAGTTCACTGAGCTATCTGGCTGGCCCTGTAGTTCTCAAGAGGAATATCTGGAAACCAGCCCACCATCACATTATAGACTTTTTTTTTTTTTTGCCCTTTTGAGACAGAGTCTCTATGCAGTTCAAGCTGGCCTTAGGCCTACTTTGTATTCCAGGCTGGTGTCAAAATTGCAACAATCCTCCTGCCTCAGCCTTGCAAGTCCTGCGATTATAGAATAGACAAATGCCACCACACCTGGCTTCAATTAATTTTTTTTAACATTTGTTTAAAATCTGAATGTAGGGGTTGGTGAGATAGCCCTGTGGCACAAGTGCCTGAGTGGCAAGTGCAAGGTGGTGAGTTTGAACCCCAGTCCCATAAAAAAAAAAAAATCTGAATGTAATAAATAAAATCTGAACATAATTGAGGTTTCAAAAAATATGAACCTAGGGTGTTAAATTCATGTTATCATTAAGTTTAAATGCATATGTCATGTTTATGGTTCATGTTTCGAGGACAGGATATGCTCTGTATGTATTTATTTAATTCATTTACTTTTGGGGGGCACCACATTTCTTTATTTAAAGGAATTAAAGAACTTATGTGGATGTTCTGGTACAACTGATAGAAAAGGTAAAGCTAACTGCAGCGTGCCTTGGTGACATTAGCTCTTGCTGTCACTGTTCCCCAGCGTCTGCTTGTTAGGGAGCTGCTCCACCAGATGGGACTGGGAGGGAGGGGCTCCCACAGTGGTTGCCAACAGGCTGCAGTATAGACAATGGTGAGGGCACAGGAGCACTGGCCACAAATCGTTAAGCGGGAGGCCACTGCAACACTTGGTGGAGGACCAGTTCACTCACTTCCTCCTGTGGTGCTGGGATTCGAGTCCAGGGCTCTGCACATCCTGGACAGCAGCTGCCCTCCCAGCCCCAAGCCTCTACTTAAAGCCTTAGTTTGTCTTCAATATTCGCACGTTGTCAGGACCTTCATTCCATAGCAGTGCCCTTGACAGATAAAATCTGTTACAGAAGCCTTCATTACCTCTTGCTTACTCCTCTAAGCTTGTAGTAAGTGTAAGAAGCGATTCTGTCTGTTCTTTATTATCTGCAGAAAAAGACCACGCTCTCTCAGGAGCTGGAGCATGGTAACATGATTGCGTGATAACAACGCAAGGCGCAGTAGGAAGACTCAGCCTGCAGCAGGCGCACGAATCCCTGTGAGCTGGCCCGAGCCACCCACCCTCAAAGCGAGGCGCGAGTGAAGGGCATCTAGGGAAGACAGTTGTGTTAGTGACATCATAACAGAGGCACTTAGCCAAGTGCACAGAAACGTGTCGGAATTGGAACCTTATCGTAATGGTTGGGGAATTGGAACCTTATCGTAATGGTTGGGAAAATACCATCCATTAATCAGCCAGCACTTTAAAGCTGTTGACTGGGCAAGCTGATTGCAGAGAATATGTGTTCTTGTTGTTTGTTTGTTTGTTTTGGTGGGACCAGGGTTCGAATTCACAAGCTTGCACTTGCCAGGCAGTTGTTTTTAAATATACTGTGTGTGTGTGTGTGTGTGTGTGTGTGTGTGTGCGCGCGCGCGCGTGTGCTCGTTCAGGGTCTAA
The DNA here is from genome assembly GCA_004027025.1 of Myocastor coypus. Classification (NCBI taxonomy): domain Eukaryota; kingdom Metazoa; phylum Chordata; class Mammalia; order Rodentia; family Myocastoridae; genus Myocastor; species Myocastor coypus. Next base: position 2,021 of record PVJA010043279.1, on the reverse strand, counting down.
CTATGCAGGCCAGACCCGTAATGATCCTCCTGATTTCTGCCTCCCCAGTGCTGAGCTTACAGGCATGCGCCACCACACCAGGATTCCATCACCGGCTCAGTGCGCTCATGGGTGGGGCTGGCGCGGCACGCACTTTCTTTTTTCAAAACAAGATAACAGGACGGTAAATGGTTAATACACTACATATTATTATCTTTTGCTGGCCAGATAGCCCAGCAGATTAAAACGCCTGCTTAGGCAGACGCAGGGGCCAGGGATTTGATTCCCTGTCTGTGTGCTAGCCCCCACCCCCAGGGCACCCTGAGAGGGGACTGAAACTGGCCATGGTGGCACCTGCCTGTAATCTCAGCGTTTGGGAAGCTGAAAAACAGGAAAATCACTACAAGTCCTATCTGTGTGGTTGATCCTGTACACCCTGTGGACCCTATACTAAATACATTAAAAAAGACCTCTGTCTTAGTTACTCTTTACCCAACACTCAAAATGAAGGAAGGAAAGGTTTATTTAGCTTACAGTTACTAGAGGTTTCAGTCCATATTTGGCTGGCCCAAGGCTGAGTGGAACAGAGCAGAGAGCATCCAATTCATGGCAGCAGAACAGCAACAAAATGGTGACAGAAGCAGCCAACCAGTCAGGGCAGCAAAAAGCAACAGCTCGAGTCTGTCTGTCTGTCTCTCTTTATATTACATTCAGGCTCTCCACCTCAGCCTATCCACCTTAGGCTACACCCATAATCCTAGAAGTACTTAAAACACATAATCCCAGGGATCATGGATCAAGCCTCAAAATCTAGACCAGTAGGAAATCACATAATCCCAGTGACTCATGAGTCAAGTCTCAATCTATAGAAGTCACCGCCCATGACTGCATGAGGCTTTGGACGAACAACTAGGTGTAAACCATAACAACCTCCCGAAAAAGGATTTCACATGTTATTATTTTTCAATTAGTTACTCAGAGGACAAGATATTGACATTTAACTATCCAAACAATATTAACACAATCCTTACTTTTCAATGAATTAAGAAAAAAAAAAAATATATATATATATATAGTTGATTCTATCTGAGAGCTGACCCTGTTCTAGGACTCATCCCTTAATTTGTTGGCTTGTTAGGTGGCTCAGTTGATTAAAACACATGATTTAGCAGAGTCATTTGGGTAAGGGGGAATGCAGTTCAATCTCATTCTCTACATAGAGCATGAGACCTGCCTTTAAGGCAGCCTGAGCCAGCCAAAAAAAAAAGGCCTTCCAAATCCTTAATTTGTGGATGGCTGTCTTTACCCTGTGTCTCCCTATTATCCTCTCACGACCATATGTTGTATGCTGTGTGTCGGTGCCGAAAGAAACAACGAGAAGACCTGATGAATAAGCTTCAGAGGACTCACTGAGACTTGTCTCTCTCAAAGTGAGCCAGGAGCTGTAGAAACAGCTCACCTTTATTGAGGGCTACAATCAGGCTAAGGAATGTGTAAAACTACTTTGGTGAATACAGATTACAAATCACTATGTCTTCTACTATTTACTTAAGACTAGATTTACACAGATGCTAACATAAAAAATGAGCAGGGGAGGAGACATTAACATCCTATTATGGTTTATGTCTAGTTGTGCCCCCAAAGCCTCATGTAGTCATAGGGCTGGGGCTTCTATAGATTGAGACTTGATCCATGATCCCTGGGATTATGTGTTTTAATACTAATGGGATTATTGGTGTGAGTAGGGCTGGAACTATGGATATGGTCTAGGGCGGATAACCTAAGGCAGAGAGCCTGATAGGAATATAAAGAGTGACAGAGAGGGCCTGGTGGGATGGCTCAGTGGTCTAAAGACCCTGCTTGGGAAAGCTTGAGCAGCTTCAGGGACTGTGGTTCGATCCCCGGCACCACATGCTGCGCCAGCCATGCCCTTGGGGTGGGCTGAGCCAGCCATAAAAATGAGCGAATAAACAAATATAAAGGTTCTGAAACAAGAAAAAAATAAATAAAATTAAAAATTCTTTTTTTTTTTTTTTTTTTTT